>JARQTI010000393.1:2842367-2943250 GCA_030142655.1 Trachelus tabidus | reverse complement strand
ATCCGAGAGCGTAGCTTCTGAGCAGGGTGGCGATCCGAAGGGAACCAGAAATCGAGAACGTTAACTAGATCGGTAACAGGAGCCGCCTTGGGACCGTGATTCGAAAAATCACGTCACAATATATACATAAATACATAAATATAGAAAGGGTTAAGATCCTCCCCTCCTTCTCCTCTTCCACCACCCCCCCTATAAAATGATAAACCCTCCCAAGCTGCAGGTATAACCAAACACGATTGCACAGAATCCAACCTGACCTGACCTTAAGTATAGTTTGTGCTTCTCGGCCACTAAACGTTATACATCTTTCTCACCCTGGGACCGTGTCTACCCCTCTCGTCCCCCCCCCCAGCCCCACCTCACCGCCCAGTACCAAACTCTAACGTAAGTGCCCACGGGGAATTTTACGTAAGGTAATATCTGGAGTTACGAACTTTAGAAATTGCTCGCGAAAATAGCGTCGCCCTGCGACGTAAAAACGAAGAGAATAAATATACATAGACACCACAGCACCCTATTTGCCATATCATTTAATTTCCTTAATTAATTTGCTCGATCGCATAAAAAATAATTAAAAAGCGAAAGCACACATTTCGAGAACGTGAAGTTGATTTTCTTTAAACACACAAAATCCTATACCAACGATTGTCAATGAAATTACGATGCACTTTTTCTAATTTTATTATCATTTTGTAATTGCATCACTCGGTCGTAGTCCCTCTGTAAATTACGGTAATCAACTTCTCCAGCCTGAGCCATAGCGCATCAGGTAAACGTATAACGTAAAGTCAATGAAAAAAAAAATCAGTCGCGTGTCGAGAAATCCCAGTGGACCACGTGGCAACTAGTATAATGCACGGTTTCCATTACGACGATGCAGCTCTCTTTACTGTATTCTATAATCTATGTCTGACACAGATGCAACGTTGATGCATTATCGTCGGTCTCGTGCACGAAGCCTAAAGTGTCTACAGGCCGTGCCTGCACAGAGGCAAATGTCATTCTACGCTCTGGTTAAGCTTAATCGAATTGGCAGAGACAATCGCAATTACGATTCGGTAGCTGGAGAAGCCGAGGACGCTGACGACAACGAAAAAGGAACCGTAAACCTGGGATCGAGTTTCGAGACGATCACTGCCGGGCTAATGCTTTCAGCGATTTCTTCTTTGATTTTCTTTATCCCCTTTCTTTCATCGCCTAACCGCCGCCATGCTGAATCTCATTTTCTATCTTTGTCAAACTCAAATTTTTTTACCTTTGAAAAAAATCTCCCCCCTCCACAATCGAGTCCCAATTTCAGTCTCTGCCGTAGGGGTCCTGTTGCTGAGCAAGAAATAGGCACTCTGCATAAAGCACAGTGACACGGTTTGCTTCGATACAATCAATATACCAACACGTACCCCATACTCTGGTTCCACTGGTTTCAGAACCCAGTGTATATATCTATATGTAGCTGCACCCTCACCCTGAGTACACAGCACCACTACCAGTACCAACTTCGTGGGGTTCAATAGGTTATTTATGTCCTCTCGTGTTCGTAAAGCTCGCGAGCTTTTCGCCGGGTCAAGAAAAAATTTCATAGACAAACGTATGGTTAGAAACGCGTGTATTTTTTTTTTGAGTATCGATGAGTAGTTTTGTGAAAGAGAAAAATAGATCCTTGACGTATTCGAAGTGGAGGGAATTAAAAAAAATTTTTTTTGATAAGGGTTCATGAGATCACTTTGGATATTCAGGTTATTCTGCGCTTCTAGAAGGGGGTGGCCATTTCATGTGATATGTGTATACCGTTACTCTATCCCTTATGAACCTCGTGAACCGCAGAATGCCCGCAATCTGAGTGATTAGTTCTAAAGTTCACCCCAGTGCCCTTCCCCAGCATCCTTCAATCAAATCACCCTTCTTCATCTCCCTTCGGTCTATCCCCTTAGCCACTGTCTACCCATCTTACAGCCACCCAGTACCACCAGACACCTCACCCTCTTCATGGTCAATTTTGGATACCCTCTCTGCTGTTCCCATGGCGAAAGAGCACCGGTGCCACAAGCAGGGTGACAGATTTTGGGGGAATATTCAACGGAGCGACAGAAATGTTTGAATGGGCAGGCGCTCGCGAATTTATTTAAAACGTCCTGCGATTCGTGTAACGTAGAGCGAGGGTGGTGGAGGTACATTGGAATTTGAAAAAAATGTGTACGATCTTGTGTAAGAATAAAAAAATTTCTAGTATCACAATTGTATCTGAGCTATCAATATATTTTTTCTGTATATTATAAATTTTTTAGTTACAGATTATTTTGGTATTAATTAATCGCCAATAATTATTCGGATCAAGTATTCAATTATGGGAGCTTCAATACTATGTGGGTATTGTTTTACCTATTAAATCTATACTTCCTACCGGTAGTTTCAAAAGTTGCTGAATTTTTTTTCCCCTAACGTCGATATGCCTACCGATCGATACTTCCGGCCGACTGATAGCGGCTTTTGCGATTTAAGAGAATACCTCGAAATGGGGGTGGTGATAATCGCTTCTTTAAAGTAGATTAGTGCGCCATTTATCGTCGTGCATATCTGCCTTAAACTGCGCACGCCTGTGCGATAAAGTAGAGATGCTTTGCTTTGGATAATGGAGGATACTTCTCTTGCGACGAGGAATACAAAGAAGGAATGGATAAAATTTTGAGAAATGCTAAGAAAAAATAATATTTTGAAAATAAAAAATAAATTCATACATTGCCGTGCAAATCTGCAAATCTCAACCAC
Organism: Trachelus tabidus; assembly: GCA_030142655.1. Lineage (NCBI taxonomy): Eukaryota > Metazoa > Arthropoda > Insecta > Hymenoptera > Cephidae > Trachelus > Trachelus tabidus. The sequence continues at coordinate 2,940,484 of JARQTI010000393.1, read as the reverse complement.
AACGCAATCCTTACGTAACTTATTTATCAGTCGTAAGGAGTAAAACAGCTCGACACCTAGAAAATTTCATTGGTCTTTTTTATTATTTAAACAAAGATTATACTGAAATATTCATACCAAGGTAAAAAAACGAAAAACGAAACAAGAACAGCGAGCAACACTGGAACCAAGTAAAGAGAAGACGTGGAAGAGCTTGCCTACAGATTATAGCCATCCAGCTTGTTCAGCAAAAAGCTTTGTAATGGCAAAGTGCAAATTAAATTTCCCGGGCTGAGCGGGAGCCAGAGAGAGAAGCAAGTAGATTCAGAAATAAAAAGAACAGAGGGAGATAAACAGAGTGAAAAAGGAGAAGAAGAAAAAAGAGAGAACATTTTAAAAGACGTTCGCCATATTACCAAGACGCCAGCGGGTAGATGCTTCCCGTTAAATCTTTATCATTATTGTTCAGTAGGGGCTCGGGGGAGGAGGGGGGGTCGGTAAATTTTCATAGGGCGTCACTAAGGACACGTCACATCCAGGAAAGACAAGGGCGTCTCGCACCTACTCAGTTTCGAGAATAGGCGTCGCGACGCTCACAATCGATCTGGAGATCCTCTGGTCTTATACATGGATGGCATTAAGTACAGCGGGGTTGTCTGGCCGGCGTAAGAAGTTAGGGGTTGTATCGGGGGTGCGTTGTTTTGGGGTTAGATGGATGGAAAATGCAGGAAGAAATAAATTAAACTGGAGGGTTGCAAATTAAGACAGGAAGAGACAAAGGGAAGTCAAGAGTGAGTTGGAAACAAGTCACTCGAGAGAACCGTGAAGGGGTGGCTTTGCGGCTTCTGCCGGCTGTACTGTAAACGCGTGCGAGGGTTACTTTCCCCTTGTACAGGCTGTTGCAACTTGACTGTATCTTATTTGCACGGATGACTATACCTGAACGTATAAAAACATACTTTGTTTCTTAGGTCGAAACTTCGAGTCGAGTCTACAACCCTTAGCTTACATAAATTATACCCACCCTCGTTAATAGTGTTTATGCAGTATACGTAAGGAAGATACCTGAGTATCGAACTACCTCGATACAATTTTCTGATCCTTTACAACCCCACTGGAAAGAACTACCCCTCTTATCAGAATTCTAATCATTTTTGTAAGGGTTTCTTACAAAATAAATTTACGAGCTTAGTCTTGTTTCTGTCTTCTCCTATGTACGTTTCACTCACTTGTCAATCCATTACGACCACAGGGTATAGTAACAGGAAAATAAAATACATCCATACGCATGTCAAAGGGTAACAATGGCATCAGTATTCTCGTACAAGTACAAAGGATTCTGGATTTTTTTTTTCAAAAAAAAGCAGAGGCACTGTTCTCACTGTTCAAAAAAATTCTCCTTTAATCCTTTTTGGATGGGTCTGATGTCTTGAAAGCACTGCTGATAAGGGTTGAAAGTACTTTTGAGGTAGATAACAAGATTGATACATTGCATCTACGTTTCCTATACAATAGCATACTTATCTATTACTGTAGTCAGTATAAAGGAGAAAAATTCGTGTGACAGAGGGAGGAAAAAAATAGAAAACAGTATGAAGGGAGACAGTAGCGTAGATAGTAAGAAAAGAGGGTAGCCTCCCGTGGATGATGTCCTTTGGGACGTCCTCTACCTTCTAGGTATACATGCTCTTGCAGTCCCACTACGAGGGAGGTTTTCCATTTCCCTTTGGCACAAAGCATGGACCACTGTACATCACATCAAGTGTTCAGCTGTGGGGTGAAACAAACAGCAGACATTGTATTGTTATTTGTCAGCGAAACTCTGCTTGTTATTCAAATTAGAATTGGACGATTAATTCATGTGAGAATTACAAAAAGGAAGAGAATAATGTCCTCCCGCCCTCCCTGATGTATGAAACACGCATAAATGTCTGGGGGGTTGATATACGACTGGGGTATAAAAAATTTTGAAAAATTTCATTAAATTTCATTTTTATACAATCGAAATACCAAAACCAAACGAAGTCAAGTATTTAATAATACATATGAGATTCTGTGGATTGCGCCACAGGTAAAGTTGTCAAATTTTGGAAGGGTTGAAAATTTTGTCGCCCCTTTAAAAATCGACCCGTATACAAGCGGAAGAGCAAACCGACAGATTCGATTATATCTCAAAGAAGGTGTTAAGCTTTAGGGGTTGAGTCTGCAACAGGGTGGTTTGTAGAACAATACACGCGTATATCCGCCAGGAGAATCCGCGGACCTGATGTACTAAGAGTAAAGGAAATGAGAGACTACGTCAAAGACGGGGCGAGTACAAGGGAAGGGGGAGAAATAGAAAAAAAGGGGATGAAAAGAAAGTAGAAAGAAAAGAAAAACAAGATAGGAGAGCAGACCTCGCTGTACCACCATTGCCACTACCCACTTTCTTTATTCTTGGACAATTTCCCCGAGATTTTCGGCCCATAACTCCGGCGCTCTCTTTTATCTTTGACTTCCACTCAATCTCCGCCATCTTCGTACACTTTCTCTCTCTCTCTCTCTCTCTCTCTCTCTCTCTCTCTCTCTCTCTCTTTTTTTTCTATATCTTTCACTCCCTCCCCTTCTTCATCCCCTTTTACTTTGTCGAGATTCCCCAGGCATGCTCGTCCTTTCCTACTGCCTATCCACCTACCTACCTTCTTGCTACCTTAGAACCCTCAGTGGAGCCAACCTTTCCCCGTTACACACCGCGATCGTGAGATCCTCGAACCGTGACCAAACTTTTCTCACTTTCTTCTTTGAAGCAGACCCGACTTTATTCCCATTGATAACTTTATTAATTCTGCTCTCCATTCCCCTTTCACCCTCCAGCCACTTTCTCTCTTTCTCTTTCCCTTTGCTTTCCCTCCCGTCGTTCTACGCCCCCTACCCTCCTGGCCCTACCCATGCGAATAGCATGGTACCTCGTATATCCGCCCCACAGACCATCCCCTGTGTTAACTTTATTAACGTTTCTTATTTGCCACTCTAAAATATAATCTAATTATTTAACCACCCACTCGGTAACCATCTCCCTCCGTCTTCTTTTTGTTCTGAATACTGAAATCGTCATTGAAAGTACTTCTTTAATTTTACCACCAAGTCGCTTGATGTTTTTTTCCCCAAAAGTGAGAGAGAGAGAGAGAGAGAGAGAGAGATTATCTTTCTTTCTGTATTTCATAGCAAAAAATATGCCTTGAGACAACATAGAGAAAGAGACCCTCGACGTATTTTTACTTTCACTTATTTCTCTTTTCTTGCCCAATAATCTTTGAAGAGTCACGCTGTATTCTTAGCAGTCATTAATATTTACTGAAATCGATCCTCTCAATCGATTCACACAAAAGGAATAGTTAAGTTATCAATATAAAATATTCAATTATCACGGCAAAGCAATGCAAATCGATATTCTCTCTGAACGCGTAAGAAGATATTCATACATAAACGTCCTTAACTTATATTTCAGTGTTCAGTAAGACGCTGAAAAAGGAACGAGAATAAAAATAATAAAAAATTACCTGATTTAAAGGAATGTATGATTTTATTCATTTTCATTGAATTCTTCATTAATCACAGTCACTCCTATCGATCATCAGCCACTGTACTAATTAACAGGTACTATTTTACCTCTAATCTTGAATAAATTATCCGAGTTGCAAAGCTATCAAATATATATACAGGCTAAAATTGAAATCGGGCAGTGCTCACGGGACCAGCTAATGGTCATATCGACACCTGTCCATAATTTATGCACACAGCTTCCCTTCTGGAACAAATACAGAAACGCCCTGACTTGCCTGTAAAGCTCAGAAACATATCCATAATACAGAATCCGAGGAAGAAACAAATGAGACCAGCATAAAAGTGCGATAAAAATCGAGTGAAAATAAAGCCGTAACCCATGAACGTAAAAAAGTATATGAAAACAAAAAAAAACTTATACCCATAAAAAAGAAGCACTGTAGTTAGAAATTTCGGCCGATATCAATGAAGTTAACGAGCCGTGAAAAGGTAATTTCGAAAATCGGCCAGAGTGCCATTTTCATTTGACTGCTCCAACTTCCCCCGTCCCACCCCCCCCACCCCACCCCCTCCTTCCATCCCTATCGTCTTAGCAAGGGCTGACAGTGAGTATTACACTCGGGTAACTAATTCGTGAAATTGAACCGCGCTAGGAAAGTTCTTATTTATCGCAGAGACGGAAACTTCCAGAAGAGAAAAGTAGGAGGGGTGGGAGGGGGACATTTAGTCACAGTCGTCAAACAGGCAAATAATATATTGGGTTGATTAAGAGGGTTGGGTGAGAGTAGTGGAGGGGGGGTGGATGACTGAAGGGTGGTTCGGGAGCGGGGGGGGTCCTGGCAAAGGGCGCTGAGGTTGTTGCGTGAGCTTGGGGTATTGTGGGAGAAGCAGGGGGGAGGATTGGGTCGTCTCAGTAAGCTAAAGCGGGACGGGACGAGATTCGATCCAGGAGGAAAAGGGATGCTGAGTCCGCAAGGTAATAATCTGTACAAATTGAGTCGCCGTTTGGGGAGCAAAGTTCTGCAAGGAACAAATAACTCGACTGCCGTACGAACAAAGACGGGAATTACCACGGAACGGTTCCAGGACCGCCTGCGCCTTTCTTGTCGGAATCGACCCCACGGAACTCCCCCTCTCCGCCCCCTCCCCCCAAGGGACTCTTTTCATTTAATTCACGAATATGAATTTTAATCATAGTGGCCTAACGATAAGTGGCCGAAGGGCACCCGGCAGTCTGGTACCCATAAAATTCTTGATTCGTACGTACCTGGGGGATGAAAATATAAACTTTTGTTCTCAAGTACAATAAACCCGAGTTTAACAATAAAACAGTCTTTTTCTCTACTACTTTCACTGTACACTCTGATTATTTACTTACTGGAGACCCAGGGTCCGTCCCTTATATAAATCATCCGCCCAAGTTCCTACGTACCTGCCATATGCCTGCACACCTTACACGTAATTGACCGTTGACCCCCATGTGTGGATACACCTTAAAGTATCATGATTACAGATACGTTTTAATGAGAGGGCGCTTTAGTCCGGTTTAAAAGCTGGTCGGGGATTGCGGATTTTGGTTTGGGTTTCAGTTGCGCAAGGGGCGATAGCCAAAGGGGTGTAATGCGTTGAAGGTATATATATATATGCACGATATATACATTGATATACGTATAAGTAGAGGAGCGAGCCAGGGGTTAGGTTCGTGGGTTGGCAAGTCTAGTTTATAGCCAGAGGCTTGGAATCCTGTAGCAAAGCGAAACGGCGGCCCCAACAAGCCCCCATAAATTCATTAATCGCCGTAAGGCACGGTGGGTGGGTGGGTGGGTGGGTTAGTCGGGTAGATGTTTCCCGGGGATGCTCGGTGCGATGAGGGAGAAGGTTAAGGGTGGTTGATGGTTGCTGGGAATAGGTACGGAATAGGGTTGCGAGATTTAAGCAAATTGCAATCACTCCGTTAGCTAAATAAGATTATTAACCAGCCGCTTTTATTTATGCTTCCGTTCGGAACGTTATTTGGCCGCTGGTTGCCGGTCGCCAATTAAAAGGTCCATTGGCAGGTCCCAGGATAGTGTCGCAATTTTTTGGATGGAATCCTGTGCAGGAAATACCCTTTGAAATTATCCTGCCTTATCCTAGGCGACTCCCTCGAGGGGGTCATAATGAGATTCCGTTTATATTCCTTAAAGACCGAACAAAGAGGCTCGCAGAGGGGGGGAAAAATTATTATATACATATATATAAGTTTTAATAAAGTTGCATGTTACGAGATCCTGTGGGTGGTGCATTAGGGATTAACCCCAAGCCAGCAGCCAGGGTTGGCCTCGGAAAAGCACCAGCAATTTTCAATTTTCTTTCCCTCTCTTCGTCCCTGACATCCTCCCCCCCGTACTCCTTTCCCCAACCCTTGTCGCACCCCCGCCCTCCCCCCTATCGCCCCACCACCATGTACCGGGGTTACTGCATTTCTTAACTCCAAGGTACTTGGCGGGAGTCTAGACTATCTTCATTCGCCTTATCTTATGGTTGATATTTATACTCGTAGCTGGTATCTAATATGTACGGGAGTTATTACGAGTAATATAAATTTTCGTTTTGGAGGTAATTCGCAATTACGTGGTTAACCGTGATTTTGGTTTAAACGGACGAGTCGTTATAGAGACGGTGAATTATTTTGTAAAATATTTTTGGTCTTAACGGTTTCGATTTATCTAAGAGAGAGGGTAGGGTGTAGGATTGAAATAAAATTTTTTTTGATTACTCGAAATTTTTTAATTTAATTCTTTTTTGCGTGACGAGCCCTAGATAATGAAAATTCAATTAACAAATCGTATTAGCGTTATCGATAATGAAGAGATTTAATTATCATTCGTTTCAGCCGTGCAAATAAGTGTTTGAGACTGTGCGCGTTAATTGCGCTTATAGCAGGTACCGTTCACTAAATTAGTAATTATTTGAACAAATCGCGCTTTTCCGTGGGGCATTACCCGATGTACATTATTACATACTGATTTATAATCACCCATATCGCGGGACTGGTCGCCATTTTTATTAGCACGTTATTAGTAATATAAATTAAAAACTTTGTTAATTATCATCGCAGTGCGCTGCAAATGAAACGTCCCGTAGATTAGATTTACAGTGCAGTACAAGACCGAGGATCGTTTTTAAAAGACTGATAAAACTTTACAAAAAAGACGATAAAGTAAAAAAAAATAGAAATCCGTTGAAACGTGATTCTTCTATTTCGAAATGGCAAATCGAACGGCACTGTCCGACGACGCTGAAAAATTTGCAAAGCGGTCCGCTAAATCGTACGCGTCGTATATAACGGATGAACGAAAATAAAAGAACGAAGGACGTACAAGTGGTAAAAGAGAAACAGAAAAGAAACACAATAACCAATCGTGTATCGGCTAATGGAAATAAAGGAGTACGCGTTGCGGTGCGGAAAAGCAATATCGAAATTTATTGGCACTTTATCGAGGGAAGTTGCGACAGAGCCAGGGTGCGTCATCGAGTTCTTTTATTCAGGCATAAAGTATTTTTCAATGCTCTGTAATATAGCATATATATATATATTTACAAGTGACTCATTTAACCCATCCAATGCTGTAATCCAATAATTATTTTCTCCAAAAAACCGCCCTTATATTCTCGTTATAAAAAAAGCCTCAAGATCTAAAAATGCTTTTTATGGAAATAGCAGCAATAAGCATCTGGCATTGTACTTGGATCGAAGGAGAATAAAAACATTGTTAAAGCGAAAAGCAAAATATTTATTCATATTTTAGTTCATAATTAATTTATAATAACCAAGAAAAATTGTTGTATCAAAGTTTACTGGTCTTTTTTGGAAAATTTAATTTATTAATTAATCAGATCCTTTACTGATATCCATATAGGCACGTATACAGTGTTTATCTTAATATAGATTTATTTGTCATATATCATGCAGAGGAATTTTCCATAAGGAGAATAGAATTTATGGGATAAATGTCGATTATCTTAAAATTGGTCCAGATCGTGATGCTGAATTTTTTTTAATAATATTTGAGGGGATATTCGTATGACTTACGACTATTATTCTCAGAACGTTCGGCCAGTCCTGAAGGGGACTCACTATTCGCCAATGCACTGCGAGCAGTTATTCTCATCTTGGGAATTGAGCTGTTCATATCTTTCCAATGGCCGTAGAAACGGTCCAGGAAAATGGGATCATTGGGATGGGTTAAAGGGGATGGAATTCAAAATAAAAGAAAATGCATGTAGCTGAACGGGATGCATGTCGAACGTTATCGGCTTTAATCATTCGAACAGAGATTCGAATGGGTTCGGATAGGTAAACTGCAAAATTTACAAGCCATTGAGTGCAGCTAGTGGTAATAAAAAAAAACTGAAATTATTCTTCTATTTTCTTTATTATTTTTTTCCAGCGTTTTTACATGCCTCGTTTCCAAGATTCGTATCCGAATATTTTTCGATTCGGGGTGAAAATTTATTTCGTACCTTTTTATACATGACGCTGTTACGGTACGTGGCTAATAATTAATTTATTGTGACGATTGGTTTTCGATAACAAAGATAATGTACTTAGTAAAAATATTGGACGTTTTACGTGTTTTCCTCGAACTTTATCGTGGACCCTTATGGCGAGGGATGAAATTGACCCAATATTTTGTCTGACCTTAATATTATCCTAGGGCTTTTTTTATCTTTTTTAATAAACCAGAACATATCCAATTGCCCATGTAGATCTCGATTTGGGTATACACTGTTTTTGCAGATCGGCATCCGCAAAATGAAACAACCGTGCGTATACAGAACTTCAAACGGTTATTTTCGTCTTGGGATCCGAGCGATCCGCTCGATTTCAATTCCGTTAAGGTTTGGCCGCGGGGGATGAAACTTTATATACGTCCCTGTTTGCTTACCTTAGTATCAGAAGTTTCTTATAAGCAAATCACTTTACACATATCCATCTATAAATATAAAATTCAATAAAACGGTATAGCGATGCTCTACAAAATTTGTTACAACGCGTGTATAAATAACCACAAAAAAACAAAAATGAGATATTAGTAAATTTTCAATTGCTCATATCAATCAATAACTTATCCTAGGAAATAATACCAGGGTTCTATTATTTCTAAATACAGCCCTGACTTTCATTCCCCCCTACAAGGAGTTAACCACCCACCACCCTCAACTTCTACTCAACGACCACCACTACCAACGACCCTCGATTTAGTTTCGATTACGTAACTTTACAAGCCATTGGATTCCAATTAGATATTGGAAATCGGTATTTATCGCACTTCTGAAATACAAGAGGCCACTTCCGCTTCCTTCTTGGTGAGCAAATCACGAAATCTCGTAAAGGACGAGAACAACAATCAATCTTAGGAGTCTTCAGCACGAACCACTAATGAGATTCTAACTACAGTTTGTTTCCCGCAAGAACATAGAAATTCCAAAAAATATTTTCAAAGAATTTAAACGTCTTAAAACTCAAAAAGGCCCAAGCGCATAATATTACTAGACTCGATATCACATTGTCCTTATTCCTCTATGTTTGTAGTCAAATTAAAAAAAAAATTCATTTTTTTTAAACACAGTACAAAACCTAACATTCAAAAGGCGTGTTTTCGTGTTCGATGCAAATTGCAATAAAATGACTTCGCAGTGTTCGTCGTACTAAAATACATGGCGGGTGCTTTGCATTGAATCGAGGATACAATTCACTTTAAAAGTTTTGCTTGTCACGTTGGTAACAAACGATCCTGGGAGTGGCTATTATTTCTCGATATTTAATATAGTCCGCTTCCTTCGATCGACGGAAGTTACTCAAGGAGTTTCTTTAAAACGAAGTATCTGTCTCGTGGTAATTTTCTATGATAGACGATTCTAAAGAGGTACCCATAGTTATTGAGAATGGGAAAGTTTAGTACTTGATCACGATGACTATAGCGAATCGTATTGCACCGTGATATCGGATACCGTATAGAAACCGTTAAAACAATTTCTTTTCATCCTCATAATCTCTTCGTTATTCATTAATGACTTTCGCGATTAAAGATTTTTCCCGTAAACATCAATCAATCAGTGAACTAAAAATATTTCTTTTCCAAAAATCGTTATCGACGACAAGGTTTTGCTCGCACGATAAAATCGCGCTTGAAAAATTCGATAAAGATCGACAATCAGTACCGTTACCGACTTCAAAAATAAATTCAGTATGATGGTAAAAAAAATGGAAAATATATCCAGTGAGATTCACAGTTCACCGATCTTTAAACAGATGGCGCTCACTGTTACCGATTTCAACCCCGAGTCTACTAAGGGTACTTTCGGTCCTATACCTGGGTGCCCTTGGCAACTCGGAAACGAGGTAATAAATTTTTTCGAAAGATGACACCACCAGGTTTTCGAACCTGAAATATTCTAAATGGAAAAAAATGTACGTAAAATTTTGTAGGAGAATATATTGAAAATTTCTTTTTTCGTTTCAATCGGATCGATCAATTTTTCTATAAGGGTTCCATAAGGGCTCCATTGTCACGCATTTACGATTACAATTTACTCATATCACGATTCGTGACATGGGATCCAATAGTGCCGTCATTAAGGGACTCTCGTAAGGGCTTAGCTGACAAATGACGTAGACATGCTTGCGTCTGGGCCGGAGAATGACAATGGTCAATGACAATGCAGAGGCATGTATACGTCACGTCCGTCGGACGGTATATCGCGGAATCTTAAGATACCTCGAGATACGATCAATCCGTAGGATTGATTGTCCTCCATTCAAATCTCGCGGTGGCGCCTTTTTTTTGTTCCTCTTTGTTGGGGACAATCTAGCGGTACAAAGGGAACACCATGTATAAGGTGTCCCCGAAGACACGATGGCAGAACGGTATTCAGATCGAATTTCCAGCACCTGTACAGTCGTAGCTACGTACGTTTGATCTGTTTGTAAAGAGGGGTAATCTTTTTTTCGTATAAATACTGGTGGATTTTTTACTTGTATTTTGAAAATCGATGCAATCCAAAATAACTGCGATTGGCTTGAATAAAATGATAAAAGAAGCGATAATGTTGCCTTTGATAATTTTTATTACAGTCTTCTATTAAATGGGTGACATTAAACTGCAACGAATAAATTTTGAAAATGATGTTTATCGTGTATAAACGGAAATTAATGAAATATTTAATTGCACGGGATTCACTGTAATTTTTCAACTGGCTGTGAAATTGAATGCAACGAATGTTCTAATGAGGCACGATATAAACACGGGGTATAAATAAAATGTTGAAACAATTGCACAAAGAGACTGTAAATAAAGTGCATCGTTGGATCGTTAATGCAATTGCAATTAATCAATTTGAATTTAATAAAATATGTCAACCGAAGGAATTTGAGTAGGCTTTAGAGAAATATTATGACTTTAATGGGAAACACGAAAAGTATGTGTTTTGGGAAAATTCGTTATTAAAAATAATGTCAAAATATGGATTTATCGTCAAATTATTATTTTTCATCCACCCGCTAGACTTCACGGGGGAACATGGGAAAGTTTCGTTACTCCACGAAAACCCCGTAGAAAATCACCACGAAGAAAAAAAAAAGGGGCGGAGGACGCTGACCGGTTTGACATATTTTTGGGTTTCTTTGTATTTTTGTTTGCGGCCACTCAAGCCCACCGCTCCGTTTGTGAATGGCTGGAATCTCCTTCTTCCTTTGTTGCCCTTTTGGGGCCCAAGGGTGGATTCCCACAGGACAAACGTCTCACCCCCCGTGTACTATATAAAATGTAGTATATACCTGGCTCCCCTGACCTCCAAAGGACTACGGGCTATCCAATATTTTTTTTCTAAGTAAGGTCCTTTTCAAAATCCCGTCAGATAATTTTCGATATCAAATAATTTAGGTTAGTTTTCGGGGTTCAACGAGTCGAGATACAACCCCTATGAAAAATCCTTTAATTCGACCCTTGAACGACACATCAAAACCGAACAATACAAAAGCGTAAATTTTGAGATTCGATCATCCAAAAATTCCGTCTTGTAACATAAAACTTTTCTTCGCCACGAGCCTTAGAATTTTCGAAAAAAAGATGACTCGCGGAACAGCGTGAGATAAATTTTGGATTTTTTACTCCAATAAAGTCCCATTGTAACCACCCACGAACAGTACTACCCCTAGCTTAACGTTAAACACTTTTTGTATTTTCTCAAAAACTTTCCTGTCGCAAGTGACTGAATCGTATGAAAAAATTATGGGTTTTACGGAAAACCATATTACGGCACAGTAGCTCCCACGGTCCATAAGGCAGACCAACAGGGTTGTAAAAATTAATAAAATTTTACGATGAAACGACAATATCTCCACTGGGGTTTACGAGGGTGTCTGTACCGTTAAAAAAAATGTGACAGCGACCTAGAAAAAAAAGTATACTACATCTTAGGTTAAAAGCTGTCGGTCACGACGAGAACAAGGCTACCGTTAGATTGTAAAATCAAAAAATCCATCGACCAACGCATTTCTTAGGTATCCACGAGAACGTCGCTCGTAAAGCCATTTACAGTAGTATTTTTTGTTATCAGTCTTTGAACCGTAAAATTTTTTTTAGAACAGTCCAAAAATTCCAAGTCATCTTTTGCACCTCCTTCAAGGTCCAGCCATTTTTTAATACCAAAAAAACGAGTCTGTCGAACTTACTTTCGTAAGACTGACGATCGGCCGAAAAAATGAAAATTCCCAAAAACATTTATTTTGAAAAATTTCTCTTCGACTGCCCTGCTCGAAACTAATAAAAGAAAAAAGTTACCACACAGGACAGACATCAATCGCAATAGCACAGAAGTAAAGCGTTCCTACGGGAACTCATTTGTGTCGATTTCCTCCTGGCGGCGCAACGAACGACCTTGCGTGGCTCGTTCTATTTTCACGTAACGACCATTCGTTAACACAGACCGCGAGCAAATTGACGGCAAATTGAGGAACGATCGTAATTCCTCGCAGCGAGGCGTTTACACAGGATGCCATTACAAAAAAGGGCAGGAGTACTACGCAGGAAGGTAAAACGCGATTGAGGGAAAGAAAAAAAAAATAAGTAATCGAAAGAAGGACCTATGAAAAAAGAAAAAAAAAATCGTGAATGCATTGCACCTCAACGGTGGACATGCATGTAATTTTTTTCACGAGTATAATACACATGTATCTATGGCTATATCTAATGCCCAAAAGTAGTATAGGACACGTATATCCTATTATCATAAATTAAAAAAAAAATAAGAATGAAGGAACGCAGGAATGGGAACTAGAAGACTAGGGAAACTCATGAGAAATATAGAACATTTGCATATGTGCCAATGGAAGGGAAACAATGCATTATCTAACCAAGTCCAATTTTACTCGAAACCAGCCAACCTGCATTGTGACCAACCTATGAACGCTATAGCTCAACCGCTACTTCTATCCTCCACCACCACTACCAACCCCATCGCTATCAACCCCTAGAGTGCGTGGACCTTGAACCGATTTATTATGCCCCTGTAATTACGTAAGTATATATAGAGTCAGTATATCCTAATATATCTATATGTATGGTCGAAACTGGTAGATCGTTTTGGAAAAAAGAATGGCACACGTGCGAATAGCCATTATAGAAAAATTGAATAAAATTTTTTTACAGATTTCAATATCTGTTTATCCTCGCGTTTCATCTGCGGCATATCGATTTATCGATTGGGAATAACGTAATGAGTAAAGGGTGGTGAAAAATTTTGATATAAAAGTTTTAACGTTTATAATTAAAAAATTGTATCGCATGGCGGACAAATTTAATATTTTCGTATTGATCTTCGATAGTGATATCGAATTCGATCCATTGGTCAAACAGGTTGGAGGGAAAGATTGCTTGAAAATGGGGTTAACTGTTTTTTTATCCTAGAAAACGACGAAACAGGTAAGTATGGGGGAAATGGAAGAAAACGGGGAAGAATGCATTAATGCAACGAGGGCTGACGGAATTTTTACTTTTTTTTTAAGCACCGTTAAAAGCTACTCCGCGTTAAAAGCATCGTGATTTTACCGAAAAATAAATAATTTTCCTTTCAGTGAAATAAATTGACGATTCGTTTTGAACACGATCGGATGAACTCGGCTCTCTTCGGTTATTACGAGGAATACGAAATAATTACGCAAAAACTACCAATGACTATGACCGATCAACACTTCGCTTCCTACTGTACGATATATCCTTGAATAAACCACGTTATTTCGTATTTCGATAATTATTTTGTATACGATAACACACGCATGAACTGTGAATAAAAAAAATGCTAAAAAATGTCTACAGCGATAGGTGACATTTTTTAAAAATTCGCTCTGCACCAAATATGTATAATTGCGAATACCTCGCGAATTTGGTGCTTCGAATGAATTTGCCGAGACAGCATTTACACCCGAAAGGCTCTAATTTCTCCAATAGTCCCGTGACAAGGCGACCAAAAGTCGATCGTCCTATTGAACCCACCGTCAATTCCTCCATTACATAACCCAGACTCATCCACGTGAAATTCTACGAAGCAAAAGGGAGCAATATTATCGACGTCTATTTCCCGTTGCAAGCTTTTACGTATCGCGTCAGCCATTTCTGAGTTTTTTTATTTCTTATTGGCTGCTGAATTGAAAGAAAAGAAGCCGAAATTTGTAGCCGGAGTCAGAATCAGTATATATATATATCAAGATCTTCTCAACCTCCAACAAATTTCATAACGCGACGTAGAAGAATATGAAAGGCGTCCTACTCAGCAATGGCGCCTACACTGGTAGGGGTAGTTAAAGGTAAAAAAAAGGAAAAGAATAACGTCAGGTAGTAAAAAATAAAAGGGGTACCTTTTGATGGAACATCTGAAGTCCGTCCGGTATTCACCAAAATCCATGCTGTTTTCTTTCCCCTTTTCTTGAATTTTTTCCCCCTTTTTTACTTTCTTTTTCTCCTTTCTTCTTTTTCCAGTCGTACAGCAGCCTGCCTAGTCAACTCCCTTCCGTTCGCAAGGCACGTGATACGAATCCTGAAATTATTTTATTTTCAACCCCTTTCCAACTGCTGGCGGCAGCATACAGAGGATATATATATATATTCATACACTCATCGCGGTTCTCTGCACGGCTCGACTCCTGCTCTAGTTTACTCCGCATTCTCTAGCTTCATCCTCCTTTCTCCATACTCTCTCCTCACTGTCCTTAATACTCATCACGCACTGTGCTCCCTTCCGACGCAGTGATAATTTCATTTTCGCATGCCCCGAATACACCATTTTTCATAAATAAATGACGAGCGTCCTTTAGTATGCGCTTTATGTCGGATACGACACGTGCCCTTGTATCAGTCAGAACTAGCACTTGTCGACTTTTGAAAATTATATACAACTCGAATATATAATTTTCGAAATTGACTGTTTCATTGAGCACTGATAAATTAATAAAATTAATTAACAGTCAAAACAGCAATAATAATTTTATGAACAATTTTACACGTAACGTTGCAGTGACAGTCGAAATGAGAATTAAACCGCTAAGGGTAGTTTTCGAAAATTTATTTAATCCACCAATGAGAAACGAGGGCTCGTAAGAAGCGTTGAAAAAAATAGGAAATGAAGTTTTAAAAAAAAATTGGAGTACTGTACATAAGACTGGACTTTTTTTTAGAATTGTCTCTTGCTGAGCAGTAGCAAAAGTACACGGAACGTCAACCGTGGAGCATCCGTAGTAAATTAGCCGAAAAATTCATTCACCTGTGACGTCCTAAGCAAATAATCAATTAGTTCCTTATTATTTGCACGACTAGTGAAGCGCAGAAATTGAAGAGATTTTTTTTCTTTGCGGTACAACGCCGAGTGGGGTTGGAGTCGTAAAGGGATCCTGCTTCTGATACTCGTAGGTAGGGGATAGGTACGTATCTAGATGGGTACAGCATCCCTTGGATACACGAAAAACTACTTGGACCGAACTCTTCTACCTGGGCTGATTACGTGAACAGATGTTTTTGAAAAATTCACAAATCACCCACTGATAAGAATTTCTTGTACCCGACAACTCAATGAGTTGGAAGGAGTCTATTTTAGCTTGTAAACGAAGTGTCATTTTTCGAAACTATTTTAATCAAACTTTGTTATCATTGAAATTATGCTTTCTTAACGTGTCGTGTCTCTTATGCAAGCATACCTACTCCGTAGATTAGAACGATCGCTCGAAATTACCTGTTTGTCGTAAGAGTAGCGACTCGCCGTCCACTTTGCATATAACAAGTGTATAATTAAGAAAGTGCATTGCATATCGCAAATTGTAACGCGAATCAGGCAATGTAACCCGTAAGGTATCGTGCAAGAGTCGAGCCTTTTGAAGGTACAGGACTGTGAGGCACGTACCGAAAGTCACCAAATGCAAAGGGGATGCGTGACGCATTGCAATTTTAATAAGGGTCAGAGTTGAAGTAGAAAGACGTGGAATTTCGGTAAACTAATTCAGCATAATTTACACAAAGTAATTTAACAAAATTGCAAAATAATAAAATAAGACTGTAAAGAATATGCAAAAAATAAAACAATGCTTAGTGTCCACTGATCAATATATAAACTAAAATTCAGATTGCGAAAGACTGAACGGACAAGAAAAATAAATAAAACTCCATTGCTTATCGGTGGAACGTAAACTCTCAACGGGATACAGGAAATGGCTGTTGCACCCGGATATGAATCGTAGAAGAATTGAATCGACTCGTAAAGTCGAGCGAGTACAGATGAAATCGATGAAAATCCAGCAAGCGATTCTCTCATTGTTAGTTTGTCTCGAGGCGAAGTCAATTTCGCGAGCTTTCAATCATCGCGAACGTGACACTCGCTTATGAAGGTTGCGCGAACGTAATGGGGAGAGTAGGTGAGGTGGGGGGGAGATCGAAATGTTCGAGAGACAAAGCTGGCGGAAGGAAAGATAAAAGAAAGGAAAGCAGTATGGGACAAAGAGCGTGGAAGAGAGACAAAGCAAAGAAAGGAAATCGAAGAAAAACTAAGAAAACTAAGAGAATTCAATACCAAGAGCGTATCCTCTTCCGTTGGGAGAGAGAAAAAAAAATAAATAAAAAAAGAGAATAGAAACATATCAGGACTTCCTTTCTACAAGTTCGAAGGCCAGATGGATACAAGGACCACACAAGTGAATCCGAAGAAATGCGCAGGTGCCAAATAGTGTCACTGTTAGGAAGATAGGAAAAGGTGTCGGGCCCCTTTGAACCGTAGTAGGAAGAATGAGGGGGGCCCTCAATGGACCCTGGTCGGTACTGCCGAATGTCTGGACTACACGCAGGGCGGAGTATCTCTGTATACAAGGACCCCCCGGCCGTTGCTCCAAATTAAAAAGCATTGTGCCTCGCCCACGGACCGGGAATCATGCCAATTTCGCCGCGGTCGACGATAATTATTGTGAAAAGAAAATATAATTATTAACTCCCACAAGCGAGACTCTAGGTTCGGTACGGAAGTTGGTACCATTAACGAATCTAAAGCACCTTTGTCGGTCAGGGACGTATCATTAGACGAAGATGAAGAGGACGTTCTCGTATCGGTCCCCACAGAGTCCCAGAATACAAGTGGCTTTTATCCCGTGATACTTAAAAGTCATTTCGAAAGAGTTAAAAAAAAATCATTAAATTCTCAGAGTCCCTTTACGGTTAACATTTTATTTTGTTTGTTATCAAATTTCTATGCCGTAATCAAAGTATCTCAATAATTAAATTTAGACCTTCCAATCTCGTGCCTTCCACACGCTCTGTCCTTTCGTTATATACGAAACATTCTGTATTCCACAAGTCCACAAATTGGATCCACTTGGCAAGAAGTATGTAGGTTTAGGTTAGGTTGCTTTTAACTATAGTCGAAACTCTAATTAAAGTGCCAATAGCCATTGGCAGTTGGATACACGTAGATGTACCATTCCGAAAGGCTGTGTGTCGATCGGTTGAATTAAATTTCTATCCCAACGGAAACTCCACGGTACCGTCTGGCTTGTTTCGGTACTTCGTACCAATTTCGGGAGCGAAGAAGGATTCGCAGTGCCGTACACAAGACCCAAGAGTGCCCGACCCCTTTACAACCCCAATGAGTATTAAAATTTTTTTTCAAATACAGTCCTCAAAAAAAATTTCAAAGATGGTCTCCGGACGAGGTGAGTCAAAAAAATGTCTTGGTCCAGCACAGTAAATCAAAGACGGTCCAGATGAAGCGTGCGTCTGGTACGGTGAGACGGCTTCTAGTGTTTTTGAAAAGTTACGTAAAGAAAATGGGGAAGGACTGTTGGATCGCGTTGCAGATACGTCAAGTAGTGGGCGGTCTGTTGCACTTGGGAAGGTTAACGCTGGCTTAAAGTGCGCAGATGCAAGATACGAATCAGATAAAATCCTCGAGTCAGCTCGCCGCAGCTTGGAAAAGGGTCTGGGTCTTTCTATCTGAACTCCGTGAGGAAAACCTGGCAGACTTTACTGGGAGTGGGTTGGTAATAGGTAGATGGGGGGTTTGGTATACCGAGATGGGGAAGGTGAACTAAGAAGAAAATGAAAACGGTACTGTGAAAGAAATGTGGAAGGACTGGACCGTTTCAACCCTTGAAGGTTTCGTATAGGGGTGTACGTAGACGTGCTGAATCTAAAAAAGAGAAGAGAGAAATTGAAAAAAAAATAGTAATAACCTTACCGATACAAATGACGCTAAAAAAAATCTTCATTCGGTTTATCAAAAACAAAATGGCGGAAACAGAAATCGCCCATACGTCAATTGGGTGTATCGAAACGGCTCCAAACGTACCCTGTGGAAATTCAATGGTACACGAAAAAGTCTACTCGAAAATGTATGGTGTTTTGTATAAGGGTGGGTTAGGGCGGATGGTATAAGGGTGGTCGATTTGCAATGGTGGTCGTACAGTCGTGAATACCCTTTGGAAACTCGAACTCGACCAGAAGCATGCGATACTGGAACCTGTACGCACAAACGTGCTGCACGTAGATTATATAGGGGGCAGGGAAGCGGGGGGAAGGGTGCATATAGTATATGGAAGTATTATAATATACATATATACGTACAGAGTGAACGTATACTGGATAGCGTACAGGCAGCAACTAGCGCCACCACCGGCATGGCCGAATTGCCGAAGCTCTACAGTCTGAGTTATATTTACGGGGTTTAATGAGCTTCCGCAATTGCAGCCCGATTTATTGAACCGTCGCCACAACATCGGCCAAGTTCAGAAGTTTAAATAAAGTCCCGTACTTTATTAAGCAATTAAGCAACGGGCCGCCATTCGTTATGGGGAAAATATCACTGCGGTATCGCCGGCACGTGTCGTTGTCCGTTTTCCGCAAATACTGGAAAAGTCGACTCTCGACCTTTGAAAACCATAAAACAGAACTGGCATTGCGTTTCGTTCCTCTTTACTAGTTTTTCCTTTTTTTTTATCCACACCCCCGTCCTCCCTCCCAACCAACACTCACGCGCTTTATCGTCATGATTTTTTTTTATTTTTATATCCACTCGACGTATCGTTATTAACTCGGGATTTTTAGCGATACCAAAATCGATGCTTGGTCTATTTTGTAGAGAGAAAATTTTGAGAATAATCATATAGCTTAAATTTTTATAGCTCAGAGCGAATCATTTATGTATGTGTCTATATATATATATATATATATATATATAGGATGTATCTTAGCAACCGTATCTAAGTAACCTTTGATGGATCACCTTCCAAGAATAAAATTATAAGAACTGAACTGAAAAAAAAAATTCCCAAAAGATACGTCACTGCTACGAGTCTCATTGAGAAATTTAAGCGTGGCCACACAGGTAGAAATTGCGGACCTCCTTGTCGTCGTAAAGGCGACCATCCAAAGGAAAAGCGTAGCTACGTCTAAAAGGCCCCCCCCCCCCCAGCCGATACGTCGCATTTCCATCTTTGCAAAAACGCTCGCGTGTAACAAATCGTAGAAAACCGAGATCATTCGGCGTCCAAAGAGACATTCATTCGTTTTATAATGGTTTACTGTATAAGTGTGTTACCGTGGTCCTGGACGCCTAAGAGAAAACCGGCTGGCCGGGAAGCTCAATCCGCCTCCCATTGAAAGTGCAATTAGTTCAGGAAAGCTGCAACCTTTGGAATCAAGAGGGTCGACGCCGACGCCTTTGTCGAGGAAATTTAACTGCGAGGACGACGCACGTACTGTATATATATAGCTCACATTTTCAAGAACCGTCACATATAGCAGAGAAAATCATGAAATATTTTTTCCCAGCAAAATCAGAATCCTTAGAGACCCCCTTAACAGGGAGGGGCACTAAAATTTATTATTACGCTCCTGGTATTTTAAACTGTAACGCTTTGGTAATAATTAGGGAAAAGCCGACTGTTTCTCTAACGTTTTTTTTCTTGAATCTTTTTCTCCTGTACGTTTCTATTCTTACTCCGGAATCTCACGGTGACATCCACTTAGCCCGTACGAGAGAGGCGTTTCCGAGAAAGCGTGTTTCTCGAATTGATTTTCTTGGTATCCGTAAAAAACTTGATCTCGATTTAATTTAGTAGAATTTGACGTGACGTTTATTAGATGACAGTAAACTTCTTGGATATCCTTAATACTGACAATTGACACTGGCAGCATTGAGTATATAGAAACTTAGCGCTGAAATTAATTTCTAACGTACACGAAATCTCGAGCTTCGAATCGCTCGAAATTGCTGGTATTAGGAAATTGGCTAAAACGCCAAAATGCTCTAATCTCACTGATAAGCTAACAGTGCTAATACATTCAAAGTAAATGAGCACGACGGGACTGTAATGGCTCTTCAAAAATAATTTTTGTATCTGTTCCAGTGACGAAAAATGTCGAAAAATGAAAAAAAGTTATAAAGAACCATAATAACAAAGCAAAATACAAAAACGATCTAATTCCAACAACTAATTCGGGAATCCAAACGTCACTGCTGGTCCGTTTCGTTTCTTTTTTTTTTTCGCACGAAAATCCAACCAAGTAATTCCGTCGGACAAGAACCCGTGGAACGGCGGCTGTTCCGATTCCATCAGGTCAATTTCTATGGAGGCATTTCATCCAATGACAAACGAATCTGGAAGGCAATAAGCTGACAAAACGCAAAGGCAATCAGACTCCCGGCGGGAGATGCCACTCGAAATCGAGTTCGCTAAGAACCGTCCAAGCCGACACGAAAAGTTGAAGGCTGAACGTCCATATAGAAACTTGTATTCCTATGAAGATTGAGAATACAGTAGTAAGGCACTGCGCGTGCGCGTACTTTTCCTTTGGACCTTTTTCATTTTACTCTTCGTTTAATGAGTGTATATATGTATACAGTCTGTCCCGACTCTATCTGCCATTTCATGAGACCAAAATGGAACACATGTTTCTTTGTCCTTTGCCGACCATTTTTGAACGTCACTTTCCCCCCTTGGCCATTCCCTCCTGAACTTGACGTCTTCTTCCCTTCTTTGACTGCCTCTTATACCGTTCGGCTCGGAAAAGGGGGATGTTATTAACTCGCGCTGACAAAAAACTTTAAATACTACAAACGAGCACGGCTTCGTGTTTTATGTCGACTCATGTTCGCGTTTATCTAATTATATCAGCCGAACTCCTATGCTTCGCTCTTAATTACATCCTTCTGACAAATGAAACGATCTTGTGATTCCTAATGACGTTCAGAGTCGAGCGTGTTCACTCTCACGAATAGCGGCGTGCATGTAGACATTTTGAAAAGTAATTTTTTCTTTTTGAAAAAAAATCCAAAATTTATTTTGTGTAAAAATTTTATATGTAATTATGCGAATTAACGTTTTTTTCATTAATAAGAAGGTTCGGTATAATTTTTGAAAATTTCTACATGTTTTGAGGGAATTTCAAGCACGTACCTTCGGACTCAAAAGTTACCAACGAAATTTCGACTACGCTAACTGGATACTTTTGTCTCTGACTGGCGATTCGGGTGTGTACAGCAAAGGAAAGAAGGGGAAAAAAAAGTTGAACCAAGCCGAGCGAAGGCACGTGGTTCAGAAAAGTATCCAATTATTCGACCCGTGTATCTTGTTAACCTCATCTGGACCACAAATGTAACGTCGCCATATCAGACAGTTTCGCTGAAAATTAATGGCACGATATAATTTTGACCGCAAAACAAAGGAACGCGCCTTTCTCCTAGATCGAGCAAGGTAATCGCACTAAAAAGTATACATATAGTTTTTTCGGTTAAAACGAAAATATATATATCATACATAAGTATATCAAATAAATATTTTTCAATTACATCACTTTTTTCAATTCAAAAAAAAAATACAAATTCAATTGCCGAATACTGTACAGCATTAGCATATCGCAGCTGTGTGATATCGATCGCGTAACAGCCAGGAGGCCAACTAAATTTCTTCCTTATTTAAGATGAACACGTTTCGCCGGTTCAAAGAGCGAAATGAATTTTCAATTTGTACCCAATTTTTTAATATATTTCGTATACGTAAAGAGCAAGACAAGAATGATTTTTTAATATCTCTTATCATTCACCGGCGTACCCAAAAAAACTGACTATATTAAAGAATAATTCACATACCAACGTGACGTTAAATTATGAAAATCATTTTTTCACCCATAGATCTAATCGATTTCAAAATTTTTCTAATGCCTTGTCGTACGTCCACATGAATTAATGCCCGACCGCTACTTTACTATCGATAACACGATACGCACAGAATTCAACAGAAGAAACAAATTTCCGGTGGCATGTTCGTACGATTAAAAAAAAAGAGCTTCCTAAATTCCAATGGCATACAGTAATATTTAATACCCACCGTTCGGGACAGATACCTAATACAAATACCCAGCTACATAAAATCGTACAATAACTTCCGAGTACGTAAGAATTTCATCAGATAAACAACAGCAACATCCCTTTTCTCTTGAACCCCGACGTCACTATTTATTCGAGTGCTTCAACGAAGAATTGGCCGGCTACCACGAGTACACACGAGGCTCGGATATCAATACTTGAAAGAAGCTGCCGTCTTCTGAAATATTACACGCGCCCGAAATCTTAGGCCTATCCCAAAGTATGAAGGAATCTACGGAAGAAAAAAGGTATGCCAAGAAAAAAAAAGTCCCTAGGAAATAACTTGAAAAAAAACCTGATAATTATTTA
Organism: Trachelus tabidus; assembly: GCA_030142655.1. NCBI lineage: Eukaryota > Metazoa > Arthropoda > Insecta > Hymenoptera > Cephidae > Trachelus > Trachelus tabidus. The sequence continues at coordinate 2,917,714 of JARQTI010000393.1, read as the reverse complement.
CCGAAACTTACATTATCATTGTTACTATCAGAAATAAAAATTGTGCGTATACCTATATAAGCAAAGAAGATATTATTTATCCTAAAAAATATTAAAATGATAAATAAGCATGTACAGGGTGTTAAAAAAAATGGAACACGTGCAGCTCTTAACTAATACCAACGTAATACATGTGTGCCTGTAGAATCCCCACGTGAGACGAGCAGGAAAGAACTTTACTATACGTTTCTATATACGCTGCTAACATATGCTAACGTTAGAATCCAATTTCAGTCTCCTTGCTTACGGCTTTTCTCATCCTGCTCTGTCTCCATCACCCCTTCTCGTAGGTTCATTCGACGCTGGATAAAACTGCCGGACACATAAGTTCCCTCCGCACCCTTTTTTTTCATCCCCTCTCCCCGCCAGCCCCTCCGTCCGACTGTTTTTATCTTTTTTCTATTTTTCTTTTTCCACTTCTTTTCCACCCCGTCCTGCCCAACCTAACGTCCCTTGTCTCTTTGCAAAAGCAATTTCATCCCCGCGTTCTACCCTCATCTTAACTTCCCGTGAAAATAAAGTCATACCTCAAAACAAGCTGCAAAGTGTCTCCTCTCTTGGACCGTCACTGTATTTTTTTTTTAGGCGCAGACTTTTTACAAAATACCTACGACATAAACAATTTATGTCGCGACCCTTGCCACGATTACTCTTGATTTGAATGTCTACGGTGGTACAAAATAATTTTGCCGAGGACTGTACCTGCGCGAAAGAAATAATTTTGAGATAAGGAGAAATACAATTTTTGATAACAGCGATAGGGATTTGTAAGCTGGGGAATAATTATTATGGAACGTAACTGAGGGATGTATGTAGGATATTGAACAAAAAGAGATTTTGAGATAAGAAAAATTTAACCTGTATACCATATCTATTTTCAGAGACAAATGCGAATGAGTCTTCTGTAATGAAAAAAAAGACTTTGAGTAATGGCACGTGGTATTAAAAAAAAATGAACTCGTTAGACTTACTTTGGTACAGTAAACTGAAACGAACGGGATTAATCAACCAGTCGATGTGCTTCGTCATAAAACGCAACGACGCGGTTTTATTTTTATGGTGGAAACCCCCTGGCGACACACATGTGGCTTTTAGTGGCATGATGCGAGACATTTTTTTTTTTGGATGTACGTACCTAGGATCGGTAGATATATATATGGGTAAATATATGGAGGATGGTGGATATGTATATATATAGACGTGTGCACGTGCAATAAATACCGTGAAATTATTAAGACCATTCGTAATAAAGCGAGACTCTTCTCTGCAGGTGTCATCCGGGTTATTTGAGATCGTTAATTCGTATCTGTTTGTGCATCCTGTCAAATTTCTTTCTGTGGCGGTCTCTACCTTGCCGACCGATTTTCATCGAGTCAAACGTACCGTTAGCACGCTATGAGTACGTTATATATATGTGCTTTTTTACTTTTTTTTTATTTTTATGAAGGAAAAAAATGTGTATGGACGATCTATCGATCGGTCAAATTATTAGGGATATAACGAAATCGTGACGTAAATTATTGTTATTTTTCGTTTCGATTTTTTACTCAAATTTTCATTCCCGATTAACCCATCTAACTGACGAAGGAATAAAAAAGGAAGGAAAATCGGCCGCGTGAATCACGATAATCGTGATTAATGTTCTTGGACGAGGAAGAGACTTTTCTATAAGGGGTGGAAACGAAAAAAGTATCTAATTCGTCTTGTCATCCTTTCGAGAGACTAATGACCCACTGAACACACGTGTTTTACGGCATATTCTCATTTTCTAGAGTTTATATCGTATAACAGGTATGGGACGGTATCAGAGAATGTATCCTTATCAGAAATTTACATTAATTTAGATAATGCCGTATTTTTATAGATAACGAGTAAAAGCGATTCAAATTATTTGTTCATCGGTGCTCATTGAATTTAAATGAAATAACAAGTGGAAAGTAAAAAATGTTTAATAAAAATAACACCTTTCACAGACGTTTTATATTATTAATTTAACACCCGGTTTGTATGACGCGAAGCAAGGGATGCGCGATAGGCCATTTTGGACATGTGAATATAACAAAATATTCTGTGATATATGATATCAAATCAAGCAAGTACTACAGTATAATTTGAAGGTACTTATTGAATAAACTGCAGGCAGTATAGATAAATAAGGTAATTATAAAATAAGGTAAAATAACACAAAATCATGTTATAATTGATAGGAAGGTACTTTGACTTTTTCAAAATAAAAAATTCCCCATCGATCAACGTTAATCGTTATATAAAGATCACTGAGGGGATCTATATAATTAATCGACGGATATTACTGGCAAAATGTAATGTAACGTAAAGGCGGAAAAAATAATATACGTCAGAAAGTTAAGACCTATTTAAGCTGGAGTAAGCTTCTTACTCCGACTTGGTAATAAAACCATGACGTTCTTATTAATTTCCTACTTGATAGTCCCACATCAATTTCCATCTAAATTCAAGACCGAAGCTACCGCGTATATATTTTAGTCTGGCATCGTTTGCAATTACGAGTTATAATTACCGTGGGATTCGCTAAATTCGCGGTTTGGCTGTATTTCTGGGCGAGGATCGCCTAGGGTGGATGAGGCAAACCGAGGAAACCGCAGGACGAAAGCGAAGCGTTTCAGGTGGAATTAAAAAAAAATTTCGTGGAAAATAAAAAGTAAGGGCATTTAGGGGTTGAAGAAAGCTTGAAAAATGCAAAATTTTCTTTCGAAATAACATTGGATAGTAGACATTTGTCAAGAATTTCGAGTTCAAAGTTGTCTCTGGGTAAAGCAATGAGCTAGGGATTTTCCATGAGTGTATCTAGTGATAAACTAATGCGAGGCTCTCTGGTTACTTCCTTGCCAACCTAACCTGACTTTCCGGCCTGGGCTCGCGAACTAGTGATAATTTATTCACTGGTGTCGAAAGTGCCAACGTAATTGTTGTATTATGCGGGAGGCTTTATTTTACGCGAACTTCGTAATTGTCGCTTTACGTTCTAGGGAAACGACGTCGGGCGTCGTTCTAGGACTTGTATAGGAGACAGGGTTACCAAACTGAGAGAACACCCTCGAAAACTATGTACGAGAATACGTATGGACTGGTTTCCTGTTATTTTCACGCCCAAAATGTTTTTGCACGAGTTGCGTAAGCACTCTGCCGTTTAATGGACAACATGACTGTATGGATATTGCGAAATGACAGGAACAGATGTCCTGCAGAAAATGAATTCTGCCAACTGCAGTTAATTAAAAAAAAAATGTACATCGCAAAAACAAAAATTTGAACGAATCCATTTTTTTATATACAGATTAATTTGAGAAAAAAATTCTTTAGTACATATTGTGATTTAGTCAAATAGGATACTTGGTCGTACCAACCGCAGGAATTTTGGAAACATCCCTTAAAATTTCTCAGGTACACAGCTGACGTGCATCTGGTGGAACTTTTCTTTATCTGATATATCTCGGGTATCTCGGAATCTTTGACCTATCTTTGCTAAATATCTAACCTCCTGAAGTGGTCGAGGTCGAGAATTGGGGTGCCGACTGGGGACTATAAATTCTAAGGCCGAGCAAGCTACGAGTGTGTAACGTATTTTTGAAAAAAAAAATTACTAGAAATTTCAAATGCAAAACTTGGTCCATTAAATTTGGTTCGTTAAATGAAATGACCCAAGACCGAAGCATCTTTTTCTAACTCTTATGCGATGAGTCACGTATAAAATTTTTATCACAATCTATTATCACTGTTCTAGCCAAGAATAGTCATAGGACACCAACCCATGTGGGATTCATTAATCAACCTGATATTTTTGAAAACTCCCATAGGGAAACTAAGACCAAATTGATATTGCTCCTCAGATTACACGGAGCGGTACAGTCCACAATATCAAAAGTCCGTCGCGATACTGTAAAAGAATATAAAAATTTTTTTTTCCAAAAATTAAATAACATATTACGTAATTCCATTAAAATATTACATCCGTCAATCTGCCCGATATAAAATTCCAAAAACCATTTGACAACCCCAAGCGTGTTGATCTCAAAAAAATCTCTTACAACCACGCAAATAAAAATTTTTGTCCCCAAAAAACCTGACAGGTAGAGCCGATAAAATGAAAAAAATCAACGAAAAACTAAAGATTAAAAAAATCCGCTACACGGTCTCCGCGAAACACTTGTAATTTGCACCAGGACTCATGTTATCTCGCGAACATTCCAGCCATCCGCTAAACAACATGGCGTCCCCGTGAAAAATTCACAGTGGCAAAGAAAGAGCGAAATAGGAGCCGTCCCACGTACAGATCTGGCGGCACCACGTTGCTTCGAGTCCCAGCATCCTCTCCTGGTCCTGTCCTCCACGTACCGCCGGTCCATTCGTTATGTAATTTAGCTTCTCGCTAACATTCCTGTCCTCTCGGCGACTCCTCTGAAATATGACCAACCGAATATCTCTACCTGCTAACTGCAGTGCCTTGTCTCCTCACTGAAAGTCCCAAACGCGTGTACACATCTTGTTGGTATGCCTGCTAGCATACTGATCTCTTCTCTCGCGAACCTCGAACAGGAATTAGGTAGCAATTGGCCGTTTAAGGGGGTTTAACACTTGTTTGCGAAATGATACATCGTTCACCGTGCGAACCACTGGTACCAATATAAACATGAACAGTATATATATATATATACACAGTTTAATGGTCCAGATTATTTATGATCTATATAGCAATCTATCTATGTACTTTGGTCCATAAAACTGCATGGTCAAGTATCACGATAAAGTTAAGGGAGAAAAAAGTAAACTATCGTTTATATGTAAAATTGGTTAAAAAATCAATTTCTAAGCATCGTAAATAATAATATTGAAAGCGGTAAAGTCGAGTGTGTTTGAACGTTATTTTTTCTCTTTACTTTCCGTGACGGACCTAAAGCTATTTTCTTATGGGAACTATCTAAGACACGAATGACTTTTAAGACGGCTGAGAAAAGGGTGGGATTCGGAATGTCCGACAGGCGTAACGGTCGTAAATATCGTCTATTAACACGGTTTAAGGAAACGTTTAGGAGCTTTGATAAGCACGCGCCTGTACGCCCACGTAAACTTGTACGGTACGACGTAAGGTGTCTACGGGAACAGCAGGGTGCCACCCTATAAATATTAAAAGCAAGTATGGTCCTTTTGGCCGTTTGTATAATATTTATTGTATTACATGTATCTTCGATCTATACAATCAGTGCGCCCTCGAGGGTCATTCTCGCGGCAACCCCATACAATGTTAACCCCTAATTGCCAACATTGACCAGCCCCTTAACCCCAGACCAGTTGGTACCAACTTGTACGACATAAAGTTCAATGAAAAATTATATGAAATAATAAAAATTTGGTTGAATTTTAGCATTTACAAATTCAATTTTACTTTTATTTATCACAAGTATCCTTATGTAACTTTTTATTCGATGTACTGGAGATATTGTGAAGCAAAATATTGTTTACAAGGAAAATATGTGCAATCGACAGTAACGAACCGAGAGAAAGGGTTGTACGAATTTCATGACTCCTTGGTCCATTTGTGCTGGTGGATGCTGCGTCACGGAGGATCATGGCCACAGATCACGAGTCATTAAGGCTACGCCGTGTTTTGACAGTCGCGTCGGATCCCTGGACCCAGATCATCCTCGGGCGTAGCCATTATTGCCACATATTTTTTAATCACGTCCACGCCAACAAATTACGAGCTTGCACTCCGGGGCTGTGTAATAATTTTAGTGGGTTTTCAGTTGGCAGCACTGAATGAGGGTTGGTCACTCTTAAAAGGTTGAAGTATCGTCGGATGAGGGCTGTCGCGCTTTATATAACCGTTTGTAATGGCTCGTTAGAACGATTAACCTGGTTAGAAACTCCCTGCAGTACGATTCTTCAACCCCCAGCTTCCACATTGGTCCAAATAAGCAAGATCAAGATATTGATACTGCCGGTCGGTCGCGGAATGGAAACCCTGAATTACGTTACGTAATAATAATATAGCGTCGAGATGCTGTCAAATAGACACCCTTATGATATATATTAATGCGAGACTCGGGAACGTTCAATTTACGGCGGATAGGCCTAGATCCAAACGCCAGATTTCATCTGAATATTATCTGCAGCAACGATAGGTCGTTAAACTGATACCAAAGGGTCACGTTATCGAAATTTATCTCATAGCTTCGTTTATCTCGATTACAACGTAACAAAGTGACGTTGCAAAAAGACCTTTAATTACCCAATAATTCGATACGAATTTACCAAATATTATTAATTTCCATGTTATTCCGATAGTAGAATATTTTGTTAACGATGCTGCCCGCGTTACGCGTACTGGAATTCTATGTAATTACGAGAGATCGTTAATTATATGCAAATTTGTACGTTATTATTATTAATCAAAGAGTGACTGCTCCAGAGGAACTAAAACGACTGAGATTTTTTCTTCGCCATTTTTTTTTTATATCTTCCTCCTTCCTTCTTTCTACCTTCCAAAATCTTCGTATCTTGGTACCAACTTTCTCCACCTCCTTATCCACTTTCTGCACCTTCACTTGAGGTTTTTTTTATTTTTGACTTAACCTCCTTAAGCTCCTGTGGTTTTCCATCTGAATCGGCAAATTACGCGTAATATCCTACCGCGACTACTTTGACTCGTAATAAACATTTATTATATTAATATTAATTGATTTTTTATAAATATCCAAAAAGACTTAGAAAAAATTTATTGGTATCTCTTAAAAGTTCAATTAGCCGCTGTGTAACGTCAGAATCGATATTACGTAATTGTTTGATTTTCTTTCATCCGTACTTCGTGCCATCACCATGTATACACGTTATTGTTAAATTTTCGAATTTTTTGTCTGCTAAAAAAAATATGGATATTGAATTTTGTACTTGGCCGAAAAAAAGTTTTTCTAAGACCCTTCAGTTATACACTCAGTAACCTTATCAATGCTATTCCCGTATAAAAAGTTTCAAGATTATATGCTGGACCACGCTGCAAGAATACTCCGATCAACTCAAAACGAAGAATTGAATAAAAATTTAACAATCGCACTCCCATTGTCGTATAAGCGGCACGTGATGTACGATATCCTGGACAATTGAAAACTATAAATAATAATTAAAGGGGGCGCCTGTCGCGAGAAAGCCACGTGTAGGCAGAGAGTCGAGTCAGTGCATCCGTAGCAGAGCGCTAAGCGGAGCGAACGAACTCGAGGAGCAGGAGGGGGTGGGAGAGGAAGAAGGAGAGAAGGCAAAGAAGAAGAAGAGAAAATATGAGAACGAAGGAAGAGAAGAGGCTAACCAGCCCACAGATAAATTACGCCTTTTTGAATTACGGCTGGCTCGCCGGTTTGTTAGGCCGGATTATATTTTACGATAATAAGAGCGAATTCTCTTTTTTTTTCTTTTATCTTTTTTCATCATATTTTTTTATACCACCCTTACGCCTCGCAACAAGGATCTGCGCGCTCGGAACATATTCTTTTATTTTATTTAGCTCGTTTGATTTTTATACGAAATTTGATAATGTACCTGAAATTTTTCGTTATTGTCTGTCTGGAAGTTGTTTTCCTAAAATGTCTTTTTTTTTTTATTCAACACCCAAGTCTTATCTCGTTATCGACTTTTATACTTCCGGGTAACGAGGGATACGTTTAAAGGGGGAAAACTTTGGCTTTTGCAAACGCCTGCTTATGCGGATTTTTGCTTCGCGATGCCTGTAAATATTTAACGAAGTATATATACCCTGTGTACGTATAATCAGGGGTTTGAATACCGACAGAAAAATATAAAGAACGTCACTTCTTTTATATGAATTTTTCAAGATTTTATGAGATCATCTCAAGGATCCTTTACGATGCTATATTTCTTGTAAACTCTAAAAAAAATATAAGAATACTTATAAAGAACATTTTTTTTCCCTATAGCCTCAAGTCTGGACTGCGTGACCCATAATTTTTCATGGACTCCAAAATCGCTGAAACTTCATAAAATTAAAGAACCGAAAGAAAAATAATATTTAAATTCATCCCGCGATACCGAATCGTCTGGGAAAGCTGATAAGATCCAAAAGTCAAAAAAAATAACGTTTCTTATGCTAGAGTTTCAAATATGACTGACAGTAGGATCAAGTTATTCATATATTAACAAGATCGTCTTTGTACAGGCTGCTTAAAAGATTATTATTTTTTTCCTAATACTTCCGCTACTGCTAAGAACTATATTAATTCTCGTAGTTCCCCATCGAAATAAAAAGGCATAAAAAACCGATTGAAAAAGATCCCGAACCGATATAAGTATTTCCACGGGATCAATATATGAGAAAGTAGCGATTGAATATTCTAAAATAAAAAAGAATTAATCTTCGGAAAATTCGAACGACCTTACGTCATTTCCACGAGAACGAATTAAGGCTAGTGCACAATATCGATCATCCCCATAGGCGTCCTGCTTAGACGGACATAAGGGCGTCGCGCGATGCGTGGCGTCGCACTACTCTATTCACTGGGAATAATGCATCGCAGATCGGAATAGTAAACAGGAACCATCGATCAGGGCCGTATCTTTTTCAGGTTCCGTGAAAACGATGCCCGGGCGGGGTGTTTCAGTGAAGAGGAACTTTTTGGCGAGATCTCCTACGAAAGGCAGATGTCTGTCGCAATCTCCGGATTACCATTGAATTTCACATTGTAGAGAGAAGAGTGGTTACCGCCACTCTAGTTGGTTGTGGGAGAGGAGAGGGATCCTGGCAAAGGACCATTAATCTTACTTCCCCGATTTATCCTCGGAAGACACATAGCAGCACGAGCATCCTTTGTGCGGTCTAGCTTCTTTATAGCTCTTTATTATGTAGTAGGGAGCAGCTGTCCGGTTAAAAAGACATCACACCCTTACCGGTGACGGTGGGCACAGGACTGCTGGAATAGAAAAAAAAGGGGGGGGGGCCCGATCGTACAAGATATTTGAGACAAAAATTTTTCGAGTCCCTGCCCTTGGGAACTGGTGACATCTGGTGGCGGGTCTTGGAAGCAGAGTATCTCCATCCAAAAATTCGATACCGTCAGGTATACCATTGAAATGAAATTGAAAAATATTTTGAAAAAAAAAATGAAATCCCTTTCATTGTTTCTGAACCCTGGCAGTGCATTGTCGTACCGTGGATCAAGAAACGCAGAAGATAATGGTATTCCAAAAGAGTTTCTTTAATCTCCCGATTATCCCGAGGGTTAGCTACAGGCTGATCCAAAAGGTGGAAAATCTTCGTTAGTAAGGATTTTCTCGAAGATCGTCACGAAGAAAGAATAAAAGGAGGCATTATTGCACCAAGAGGATTCCTCCTTTCGTGTATCTCCCAAGAATCGTTAACCGTCCTCTAGATCAGCGTCGGTCCCAGAAAGGAAGAAGAGAGGCCCCCTAATACCAAGATCGGCCCAAGATAGAGATACCGTACCGATAAGCCCTTTTACTTAAACACCCTCCGAAAATACATCAGGACCCAAGAGCCACCGACCATCTTTTTTAATCCTCCCCTCTCGCGGCGTAAACCTGAACTCGGAGCACAATAAAGGCCCAATCCAGCATGGAAAAGAAGAAGCAGAACGTTATCGGGGCCCGCATCTCGCGTCATCCTGTCCACATTAAGGCCCTATCGCAGTCCTTCGAAGCTCGACTATCGCCCGCATCTCTGCGTGCGACTCCACACGCGTCTATAGGACGCAAGAAAGAGGGGCGGGTCTGGTAGAATCCAAGACCGATGCAAAGTTCGCCAAGTGATCCTAACCTAACCCCCATCTTACGAGGTGCACGCGCTCAATGGGTCCTACCGGTCCCCGACAAGACCATAGGACCCAATTCTTAGCTCTCGCATTGAGATCCTATCCCAAGAGCAATGACGACTCCTTACTTCAGGTAAGGAAAACCCCCACGAGCAATAAGGCCCACATCAGGCCCACCATAGAAAAGAATGTCAACGCGCACATGCCCTCCTCCCGTTTGTCCATGAACAGGTCTGTTGAACTTCCTGCTCCGCTCGAAGGCGGCTACCTCCTGTATAATACCGATACCTACCCGTCCTCCGTGGGCATAGAAACCAGCCGGTACTCGCAAAAATTTTTTTGCTCTTCATAACCCGTGCACAAAATATACACAGTGATAGAATAATTTCGATATCACGCAATATTATGCAGTATATCGAAATAAACGACAAAAAAAACATACAGAAGCGAGGCTCAACCTAACCTACAAAAGACATTCTTTCTACTCAATGGATGCCGGGGACATTAATGAATTCCTTGAGGTAATTTCAGCGTCTTTCGGCATCCGTATTACGGCAAACTGTAACCAAAGCCAGTTGCACGCAGCCACCATGAAAAAGGAGTATCGTCTCTCGTTCCCGACATCCTTATGCACCGTGTATTTCGTTACGCAATAATCCACGGGACACTCTAACCGCAAGCGTTTAAACTTCGTGCGAACGAAGCCCCGTGATTGACACGCATATCCTCGACGCATTAGCAACGTCTCAACGTAGAGCCAGTGCGGGGCCAGTGCGGGGCCAGTGCGGGGCCAGTGCGGGGCCAGTGCTCCGTCATCCCAGCCATCTTGGGGCCCATTGTTCCCGCCGAGCGGAAACAATCGCCGGTATGCGCTGGAACCGTACGTGTCAGCGCTTGTGTTTCTCTTCGCAATACTTTGGGCCTTATGCCCAGCCACCAATATCTTTTCTTTCACATACTCGTATATGGATACACACGCATCACTCTCTCTCTCTCTCTCTCCTCCCGTTAACTTCCCTATATACATCAACCACGTACGAGCCACGTGGTCTCGTCTTCCTGCTTACCGACCGAACATCCTATTACCGCGTAAAACCTTTGTACATCCTTGTGTATCGTTCTTAAGGCCCGTCTGGAGCAACGCATTGCGTGAACGGGCCCTATGCGAATAACGCGATCCGTTACACCGGGCCCAATGAAAATCAATCTAAACGCCATGGATTCGAGTCGGTCATAGGTCATACGAGAATTCGTCGGCCATTGGACACTCCCTTTAATTGCTGGTCCCTTGCTCACGCGAGCTCTTTAATTTTTTTTTTCCGTTTCGGCATTGGCCGCTATTTTTATTGGTCCTTGGCGTATCGACGGTACCGAACGGCGGACTGATACTTTCGTTCGTGAAAACGCTGCCTTTTTGTATATTACTATATTTCGTGTATATATATGTATATACAATGTACACAGCATCCTGAAAGGTTAAAGGACACGGGATACCGTAAAAAAAGGTCAAGAATACTCTTTTTTTTTTGTAGGTTCGGTTGGGTGTGGAGTTTACGATAATGGACTTGACTCTTTTCCTTCTCTCTCTCTCTGTCTCTGTACCTTCCTCTTTTTTTTTCTGTCAGGACAGTAATAATGATAATACGTCTTTAGTGGTAAAGCACGTTGCCGGAGGGTCGATGGAACAGCCGTAAACTTGTTTTACGTCTTACGACCAAGTCAAAAGTAAGCTCGAGGTTAAGCTCCATCTTGGCGCGGTGGATCTCTCTTGATTATACAGAAGAGGGAATGAGGATTATTTTAAGCGTATTGTTATTTGATTCTAAATTTTTTTTATCTTTGCCTCTTCTAAGTATATGTCTCTTTTTAATCCACCCGGAACCTTCGTTGCAGGCAGATATTCGCGCGACGAAACGAGCACGTCTCAATTTTGCAAACAAGCGCGAAGACAGGGCTGGGGAGGTGGCGAAGAGTTTTCGGATTTTGTATAATTTTTTTTCCTCGACAAAACGTGTCAACGATTTCATTCTCTTCCTCTCGAATACACTGCCATCCATACTAGTACGTAAAATATTTTTCAAAGTGCTTAACCAACACTTTCGGAGACACTTGACACGCCCATATGTGCTATCTGCCCTATGGTCATGTTGTAATTCTTTGGTTCGTGTATTCATGGCTTTTCTTAACATGGTCTTTATACTCTGCTGTACCCAAGCAACTATTCTCAGGTAACCCCTTTTATTGCGTCCATCACTGGTACCTCGGACGATCCATACGTACTTGTCTCATACTCGCGAGACTTGGACCCTTCCATAAAAACTGGCGTTTCTCTCAATTTACATTTATATAGACAGATAGACGAGGGATTCGACACGGCCTTACGACAGAGGAGCAAAACAATTTCCCAGACTCACAAAAAGTCATTGTACATACGCGTACGTCGTTTGACTCTCGGAGTCGAGATAAAGATTACAAAAAAAGGAAGGAAAAAAAGAACAGAAATCTATACGTGATTTAACAGCCATACCCTGTAGAAAAAAAAATGTTTCTGCATGCCGTCGGCGATGGATATTTCTTAATGGCGTCTGTAACTAAATCCCATAACCCTTTACACGCGTATCGATGGTGTTGATTACAATTTCTTATGGCAATTTTACCCAGGCTCCTACGGTGACGAATTACGTAATAACGTAACACTTTTTTACTTTCAATTTAACGTATGGAAATAAATGTTGGTCAGATTAACTTTTTTTTTCTTCCTTTCAAAACGTCCTCCCGTTTTGGATTTGGACGTTTATTGGTATCTATAAAGACAGGAGGAAACCCAGAGAGGAAGCGTCCATCAGTTTTAATGCGTCGACGGATGTTAACACTTGAAAGTTCCTTAAGGCGGTATCTTTGAACGATCGCTGGCACTAATAGATCGTCAGTCTTAAAGTTTCGCCAGGCCTCAAGCCGCATCCGCATTAAGACTGCAGACTACCGCTTGGTTGCCGCAAGAGGTATGAGCCGCAGGGATGGATTGGATAAAAAAAAATTCCTCAACGTCCCACTTGGAAAATGGTCCCGGAGGTCGAGGATAATCCCGCGTGCCATTTAATGCTCGATTGCTGATAGGACCGGGCTGATCCATTAGCGAGCCGATGGCCTAGCGATGGGCCTCGATATTTCACGAGCAATTTGGAAAAAAATTCTGGACTGTCGCTACGACAGCAAGAAGCTGCCACTAGTAAGAAATAGGCTGAGGAGAATTTTGAGATGAAATTCATGAATTTAAAGCAAAACTCTCGTAAACGTTTGTTCGATCGGTGCAGAATGCGATACGTAATATATCATGTGCGATACTAATAAGAGAAGGATGTTTTTTTTTTTATTAAAGTTGGCTGTCATGAACATCCTTTTTTCTTCATGTATCAAATTTTATACTTTTACGTGTATCAGTTTTCATATGTGTTTATTGGAAACAGTGTCAGGTTATTACGTGTTAAGCTTCTGGCGACAGGACATGTGCTACCTATGGGACGTAAGATAAATATTATGAAAATCTTCTAGGTATTCTCACCCTCTTTTCACCCTCGTCCAATGACGTATTAATGGTCCTCGAGTCTTGCAGCATCCGACACAATGCCTAGACAGATTCGAAATACATTCGTGGGTTAAATAAAAATTCGTACCGTCTCCTGTTTGCTCAGCTTGGACGGACCGCGTCGTGATGCTGCCGTCTGGACCCATTCTGCCAGGAGAAGGAAACAGGGCCGCGAGGGAAGGGGTGCAAGAGGGATAGAAAAGGGGGAAAAAAGATGAAGGAAAAGCCGTGGAAAAAGAGTGGGAATAAAAAAACATCGAGTGCAGTGTTTGTTCAGGATCCTTATCCACATCCCCGAGTCTAAGGGATGATGTGGACCAGAATGGGGTGGACAATTGACACAATGTCACAGGGAGTAATTTTGTGTTTACTCAAAGTACTTTGAAAATGTCATCACCTGACGTTTAATTCTGACGTTACATTTTTCGTGTGATCTTAACATTTTTTTTATTACATTTTTTACCAGTGAAAACCCCCAAATTCTCAATCCCAGGGGCTTGCGGTAGAAACTTTTTATGGAAAATTAAAAATATTTTTAATATATTTCAAACCTGTGTCCATATACATATATATGTGCCTTATCACCCAAGGCTCTGAATTACGTGTAATATATCTTATCGGGAACTGGCAATTGAATTTAGCCCGCAATTTTCGCCAGCAAATCACCGTATTAGGTTACCGGGTAACCGTGGACGATGAATTCTGGAATATATGGGGATGAAGACGAGAGGAAGCGGTTCGTAGGAAAACGAGTAAAAAATGGCGGTTTGGTAGGAAGTTGCAAAGATCATAAAATGGCTCATCGCTGTTTGCTCGGATGGTGTTTACTCTATCCCCAGGAGCCTCGTGGTAAATCCTATGACGGTGGGGGAAATAGAGAGGAGAGAGAGAGAGATACGTGGTGCATGGGAATAAACGTGAAACAGAGCGAGTGGAAATGCAGCAGGAAGAAAGATAGTCCGTGGGCTTCATGAAAACTCGATTATTGAGGAACGGGGGGGGGAAATAATGTTAGACTTATACCAGCTAAACTAACAAGACCCTTCGTCCTCCTTTTCTTTTCGGCCGCAATTCGTCTCTCCTGTCCGCGTATTTGTTCGCCCTTATATTCCCTTGACAAGCACATTCCAATCCCTCTCGTCCCCCCAAACGTCCTCGCCGACTACCTTAGACACGTATTTACTCCTGTTATCGCGACAAGAGGCTGTATTAATGACCAGCCAAAGCTAAAAAAAATTCGATAATGAGGTTAATCATGAAAATTGGTTAAAAAAATTGAAAATGCCACAAAAATATATTTTATCAAAAACCACGTTAACGGCACGTAACGAAATACGTATGAGATAAAAATTGGTTCAAAAATTTATAATACACGTATACCTTTAATTACGTCGATCGATCTAAAAATTATTAATCGATTGAATGAATGGATGAAGAAAAAAATTGGCGAATAAAAACAGTCGCGGAATCAAGTCGCATCTCGGGAATAAATCAAGAGTCCGGGACTTAATTATTTTATGTAATCGTCCATGAGTAAGCCGCATGAGGGAAACGACGCGATTTAATTAAAGTTCCCTGAATGAAGTGAAGATTGTGAAATTCGCGCGGATGAGGTAAACGCTGGTGAAGGAGGGGTCGGGGAGGGGAGGGAATCCTCCCAACCAATCCGGACCGTGCAGATGAGGACTGCGAGAGACTGGAGTCTCTCGTAGATTTTTATCGACGTTCAAACCGGAAGTGAGCGCGAGCGCTTCGAAGCATTAGGCATTGTGCCAACGTTACGAAATCCCGTAGTCGTCGTGCTCGTGCGAAAATAGATTCTTCGAGGGAGACCGAGAACGGGAGGAATTGGTGGGTGAAGAAAATCAGGGCAGGTAGAAAAAGTTTGTGGAAGCGTGAATATATCTTATTCGGCTAGTATATACGTACTTCGAGTAGAGAACCGGCGAAAAGAGTGGCGAATTAGAAAAAACTTTTCAGGGACACTGTACGAGCTATTGTTTCGAATTCTCGGGTAATTCAAGTTCCGAGTTAAGACGCTGTTACGACTTCACTTCGATTTTCAATGGGACAGTTGCATGAGATTTCTCGCTGCTGTATTTTCTGTAAAGTCTAAAGGCGAGATCACACCGTAAAATATAAAAAAAAGGATACCTGTCTATATTATCTTTCTGTACTTTTGATCTCCTTTTCAAAATATTCAAACCGTTTTTGCTTCTTTTTTTTCTTTATCATTGACAATTTTGGTAAAATTTTTTGGAAAAGTGTATTATCCTGCATTTTTTTGGATATTTGAATTTACCTAATGCTTCTTTCGGTGCAAGGATGCACTTCACAAGGATGCACTTTAAGGAACATCTAACTCAGTTTTACATTTGGCGCCAGACGTTCCTTTCCAAATGCACAAGTACCTTGTGGCCTCGTGGTCCTGGGTTAAGGGTGCGTGTATCTATTGGTAGCTGGGATTCCATTTCATTTTAGGAATATAAAGCGAAAGGAAAGGTAAATATTTTCGGAGGTAGCCACGCTCTACGACACGGCTGGGCGGGTGCACTTTAACGGCATTATTGGGGCCAGCTAGGTAAACAGGAGGCACTCATTCATGAAGGAAGCAACGGCCTCTTCGTAGGTACCTTACCACTGTGGGTAGCAGTTAATCGGGATTGAAAATCCAGCCAGAGAATTTTGGATTGTTTATATAATCGTCTGAGCTGCTGAGAAAAAAAGAATAAAAAAAAACAGTCAAAAAATCCGACCGTGGACGGTTTAGTTGAAAAAAATTAAATTCATTATAAAAATACCAATGCGAATGAACAAAGTTCCGGGTAATTAAATTTTTGTGAATTTTCGAAAATCTTTCGTCTGGTTAATTTTCGTGAAATCTGACAATTTTGATTAATCAAGCTTGCACTGACCGACAGCCCGTAATTCTCTGTGCAGAGAATGTGTCGATGCTATTAAATTTTTTTTATCAAAATCGATCATCTGAAAATGTAATTTGAAAAATAAAAAAATTTTTAACGATGCGAATCCTTTAATAAACAAATTCAAAAATTTACTCACGCAACAAGACAATGAACTGTATAGTGAAGGCATTCCCATAGGGAGGCCCGATACCCAAATTCATTTCAAGGGCGGAAAGGCGTGACACTATACCTATATACTGTGACAATGGGGTTGTCAATCAGCATTTGACCCTCGGCTTTGACGGGAGCAACCCTTTCGGTCGCTCCCACCGGATACGTGGACCACGGAAGCATACCAGAATGAAAGGGAGGTCTATGCGGGGATCTTTTTGCAAAAGGCCTTTTTTTTCGTACCCTTTAATTTTTGGCCCATCCCCCGTTTACAAAATGTTAGTCGGCAATGGTGAAGTTTGGAGATTTTTAAAATTTGGATTGTCAAAAAAATACATTACCGATTAGTGTATAGTTTATACCTATACACAATGAAAATAGTATACTGAACATTCATGAAATTCTTTGTAAAAATATACAGTCAGAGATAAGAAGTTATTTGATAAAATTTTGCATTTTTCTTCTTCTTATTTCTCAGGAAATCAGTCGCTTTTATATTTATACCTCTTCTTTGGTCCATTGCAATAATCAAGGTTCAATATTACGTAAACTCTGCCAACTGCGAAAATTTTTCTTCTAATTAAAACGCGGAGTTTTATATACTCGAGCGTTACTCACTCTGTTCTGCTTTTTTTTAGATTTTCTTACTCTAGCTAAGCTGTGTCGTAGCCGGTAGAAATTTCTATTTTACAGTCATACATACACATATTTAATTACCGCTCTTCTCGACGCTATTTCAAAAAGAAATCATGTACACACGTATAACGCCAGAAAGCGTGGAAAAATATTTTGTTCGTAAAGAACAATAGATATTTAGCAGAAACTTAAAATACCAGTGATCAGGTTAAATTAACGATCAAATTGACTAGGTTTTTTCAATTTTTTTCTCCTAACAATCCCCCAGCCTCTATTGTAAAAATGGACAGAATTTAACACAAGATATTTTTGAAAAAAAATTGCTATCAATAATCATCGTAAACTACCCTGCCCCTGGTTCTTTGAGAAAAAAATCAAACAATTTTCCTTATATCCATTTCTATGATCTTTTTCTCTGAACAAGAAAACGCCCATGCGAACCTTTCTCACTCCTCCCCACCACCACGTGGGATTTATATAGAATAAAGAAATGTTTAGACAACAATGTAAGAGTTATCCATGCGGGAAGCCTGTGTCATTGTCATCCGACCATATACGTGTGACTAGATTTATTTAGCCTTTTCGTTGAAATTTCCCATTGACAGTTTAAACGGCTTATTCAAGTAGGCTAGAAAAACTGGTGGATATACACAGATAGATACCCTATTGAGATAGTAGGTATAGTAACAGTGACAGTGTCATTTTGAAAAAGGGGACCTTTCTTATGGATCGTAGAGAAAAAAAGAGGCATTTACACCTTGGTCTGAAAATTCAAAATCGCCAAAGACGCCATCTTAACAAGAGTTTAACGAGAACTACGGAATCCCATTGTCAGGCTAATACAAAGTATCGCGATAGGCTTGGATCGAAAATATTTTTCAAAGATGAATGTATTAAAACTTTTTCAATTTCACAAGCCCGAAGATTTGGGATCTCCCCAAGCAGATTGCGAGAACCATAACTGAAAATTATAACTGAATATTTGTCGTACTTATAATTTTGAGCTCGTGGTACATTAAAAATTATTTTATTTAGTTACGTCAACAAACATAAAGTACAGTGAGGAACAGGAAATTGATAATTTTTTCAAAATTTATTTTTAACAAAATCTATAGTTACAAATTAAATGATAGTTAATTATAATAAGAGTGATAACCATTTTTTTTTCAAAAGTATTTATCGTATTACAAGATAAGGGAAGCAGGGTAACGGAAGGATAAGGAAGCATTAAAGGGAAACGAGTAAAGTCTCGAGCTTAACAACATTTTACACCAGGGAAACCTAAAACTGCTCGTAATCCGTCGAAAAAAGAAAGATGACGATACAAAAGCATCTTCCCCTCCTTTCATCTTGCCAACTCTTCCGATTTGAAACAAAGCGAAATTGAGAGGTTGGTCTACTTAGGTGAGGGTAAAAATGCGACCGCCTTGGGATGGCAAATCGAGTAGATAGAAATAAGGGAAATAAAGTGTAGGGACGAAGGGTAAGAAGATTCATTATGATTCGCATCGTAAATTAGCAATTTAAAAACAGCACCAGCTTCCCCGTGCACCTGCTCGAACGTTGTTCCGGTACTGGAGACATTACAGCACAAGTACTACGAACCTACTCTACATTGAAATCTAAGGACTATTCGTGTTAATACATAGAGACGCCCTAGTACCAAAACGACCCAAAGCCACCTAGAGTCTGGACTCTAATTTAAAAAGTAAAGAATCCCGAACAGCTTAATTTCCATAAATTTGCACTTTGAAATTTTTCCCAAAATACAATATAAATGTATTACTTTTCTTTGTAATTCTACCAACAAAAGACACGTAACGGAATCCCCAAAAATTTCCGCCTAAAATCATCGCCTGGGGTAGATGCGAAAAGAATAATTCCCTATGATCATTCCCATAAATTAAATGTACGACTTTTCCTCGAGATTTCGCTAAAATACCAAACGAAACCTGAGATTTCGCATTCCGATAGGGAAGAGGATCGCTCCAATTACCCAGCATCGACAAACTTCTTCTTATCCAGCTAAAGACCCTTTTCCGGCGAGTGCTGTTCCTTGATTAAAGAGGCTCGTCCTGAGAAAAACTTGTTTACGATATAGCGTAGCGTTTCAGGGTAACAGTTAGGTACGTAGCGAGAGTCAGCTAATGCCAAAGCGCTGGCCTTTACGAGGGTGGCGCGAAATTCCTTGTGCCTTGTGCGACTACAGAGCGAACTTGGCCAAATTATTTTCCCGTAGGTTGGTATCTCCGACCAAACCTGCCTCTTATCGGTCTACGAGGATTTCAGTTTAATTTCACAAAATGTAAATGACACAAATACACAGTTGTATATATATATACCTAAAAGGTATACCAAAGTGTATATATATATATATATAAATATAGCAGCGCCTATCGCGAAGAAGGTATTGATACAAGATAGTGAAAGGAAATATAGAAGGAGAGAGAGAGAAGGAGATAAGGTAAATCAGTGACTAAGGAGGAGAATGAAAAGGGTAGAGAAAAGGATGAGAAAGCATGTTCGTACCTTTGAGTCTTATCGGAGGAATCCACGGTGTGCGGAATGAAGACGTCACCAAGTTGCGATAACGTCGAGACACCTTGAAGTCTTTTGGTTTTATCAGAATAAGTAAAAGTGGCAAAATTTTTATGGAATTTCTGTTTTCAGCAGGATATTCAAAAAATATCAATCCGAATATATGCGGAGAGTAACCTAAATAGTGAAAAATATTTTAATATAAATTTTTTGGGCAGTATTTTGAAAATTTAAATAAAATAGATACGGTTGAGATTCTTCGCGGATACCGTACAAGCGATGGGTACCACTGAGGGTGGTTTTTGAAAAGACCTATACAAGACTGTCAAGGGATGTTTGACAATGGCGGGCATGACCTTCTCTCATATTTAGGGTCCATCGATTCCATTGTCTCGTAACTGTCACAGGACGTAGGTCATAGGCGTAGGCCTTTCTCTATAGGGAAGGTCCTAGTATCTTTTAAGTTCAATCGAGCAGGGTGGCAAAGGGTGGGAATGGTTTACCTCAGGACCAAAAGCCACCCTCGTAAAACTGACTACTGCCGCTCGCACTCCTCGACGTGATGAACAATAAATTATTCTCACCTAATTTTACCTCGTCATAAATAATACTAGCTTTCCGGGGGTCGTGACCTTATGCAAGCCTATATACAGCCTTGGAATTCTTGCGTCCTTATTTCTAGCCAGCATTACCCAGTAGCTGTGGCCTATTTCGACTGGGTCACTGAGAAAGCAAGTTAACCAATGCGAACTTACCCATAACCATAAATTATGGATCACCGTAGGTCTTCGGGATGGTTAAGATTTGTCAAAGATTTAAATGGAAAAATAAATAAATATTTGCGTCATTTTTTGAATGAAAAAATTTATTTCTTTAACGATAATTATTTTCATTAAAGTTTGACTCTTCGAAACGGCCTTAAAAAATTAATGAACGAAATTCTCTTGCGTTATCGTTAACGCGTAAACGGCTTGAGCCTCGTAACGCAGTAAAATACAGTTAACCCAGATTCACGGCGTCGAAGATTTCGCACGGAAAAGTCAGCAGTTAATGAGAAAGCAAATTTGGTCACGCTTTCAGTGAACCCTTGACCCGTGACTCGTACCTCGCACGCTTACGCAAATTTACCCCCCGTCAGAGCGTGAAGATTTTTACGCGTGGACTCAACCCCTGGAGAAAGTAAGCAAAGTGGGTCAAGTACTTTTACGCATTATGAGCAAAATTCTAGAGTCCGTGAAAATCCCTACCCAACCTAACCCAGCCTAAACTCTTAATGATTTTTTCTTAGTCGGTTTCTACTTGCCTTCTTAACGTCCTGTATTAGTTTTAGCTCTCTGGGTTTCTGTGCTAAACAGTCGACCGGTTGACCGACATTTTTACTGTCCTTCTGTACGTCGATTGTACAGGGAATAATTTACAAGCGCTTTTATCCCTAAAGTCATTGTCAGTCGCAGCATGACGACGGTATTTGAAAATGAAAATTTCTCCAAGAGAATTTTAGTTTTCTTACCAAGGTTCGATGCATAGTAGTGAAACGAGTGGTTGAGGCAATAAACATTTTTTTTAAATTCTCAAGAAAGCACTTTCTCCGAAATTTTTGAGAAAGGAGAAAAGATACTTCTCGAAACAGAACGTCTGATGATTTGATTACGAAAATATAGGTTTAGGTTAAATGTTGACAAATTTTGAAAAATTTTTGCATTTTTTTTGGGCCATTCCATGGATCTTATCTTTTTTTACATATTTTATGTATGCCTTGGGCATACGTCGTAAAACTCACTATATGGGAATTGCGTGTGTAATATGTACAGTGTACATTGTACACATATGCACCAAATAAAAGGGCCCACACGATGCTTGGCAGTTAACGTGAAATTATTTCGTAAACGCTTTCAGACAAGATACCATAAGCACGTGCTGCCCTCTGGTTTATTCTTCTCTAGTGACGAAGCTCGGAAAGCCAACACCTGCGAGTCGCATTGAATCAATCGCTAAACACAATGTATACCTCCTCACGAAATGAAGCATTAAACTTTCCTAATATCCACAAATTTCAGTGAGTTTACGCGCAATAATAGCCGGAATTCTTTCTACAAATCATCAGGCGGCGAACGCTTGAGAAATTTCCAATGTAAATCAGGAAATTATTTCATTGAGATTTCCTAACGTTAAACGTGCCATAAAATTAGTGAATTGACGTATTAGGTTATGAATATATTTAAAAGATTTATATCGTTAAACCTCAAACACGAAATATTTGACAAACGAACGTATCGATAAGGTGAAGAAAAATGTTCTATTTTTATCTTTGAAAATTTATTTTTCATCAAGGAACGTTTCGCTGTGAGCCAAACCGAATGAATTTCGAGATTTACGTAATTTATACCTGTACTTATGACTCACCCTATAGGGCATCGTAAATCTTTTGCCAATCATCAGAACGCCAATTGTACAACCTACCAGAAAAAAGAGGAAAAGCTTCTTCCATTTCCTTGAATATCCACGAACCTAGGTTACAGGTCAGATCTGAAATAACATTCAAAGAATTCCGGGGATTCCCCGATATATCTGATATTACCTCGAACGAAACGAACCAATCGGGATCAGCCGTTGTTCGTTTTCTTTAAATTTTCAGTCGACTGATTTCAGATTAGTTATATGGGAAACTCCGTAAATTAAAAAAAAAATCAGTTACGTCTTATCTCATTAAATTTATCAAAGTCTTAACTATAGTCTGCTGTCACTTTTTATTATCCTTTTAACTCGTTATATATTTATAAAAAATTTTTATATTCGCTCATCAGTGTTCTTTTAAAAATCATAAATTTACACCTTTCCCATTATACATTCAGCAGACGTAAAATCACTTGTGGATAAGGTGGTTAAATATTTTATCTCGTACGCCACGCGCTTTGTAATTTAGTCAATGTTAATTTTATAAAACAATTTCAAACACGACCTATTATTACAGATCGCATGGAATAGCAGATTTCTATGGATATTTAATGGTCCAGGAGGATTTAGACATCAGGATTCACCTGTTCTCCATAATCGATAGTTCCTGGAATCGTATCGCATCCCGTACTGTTCTGGTAGTATTTCAGATCTTATCTATTCGACTCCGAATAGAATAGACGCTTGCCCCATAAACGGCAATACTGCTTATCCAGCATCTCTTACTCGAAAATCGACATCAATCCTTATATACCAGTAACGATCCAAATTAAAATAAGAAAAAATCCAAAAATAACAAAGTTAACAAAATAAATTATTAAAAATTCCAAAAATACCAAAAAACCCACAAGTATTGTCACCAATTAACCCAAGTCACAACACCCTCAAATTACGTTAAAAAATTCCACATACAAATAATAGTTAAAAACAAAATGTTACCGTTCAAATCCAAAATAATTATCTCTAATTAAGCTCCACCCGAGCCAGTACCGATTCCACCTAAATCAACTAAAAAATATGTTCAGCAAGTGCAACCCAAAAATCTTCACCCCCTCGAGCAACTCAATTTCCAAAACCAATTAATTCCAAATTCAGGGCAAAGTATCAACATCCAAATTCTAAAACCAACAACAAATACGTGCTTCGTTATTCCAAACACGTGTTCATCCTAAACCCAAATATCTGTGTCCAAACCTTAAAACGTATATAAGGAAATGTCAAATTCTATCCCTACCCCAATACTCTAATCCCACGTGGTACTCCGAAGCCCCTATCTTTAGAACAGAAGCAATGCCAGTACATTTGGTCTAATGACATTTGGATTCTAATATAGTGTGACAGTCCTAGTACTAAGAGCTAGGGCCGTAATGCTCGTAGCGGCCCTGAGTTTCCAGGAATGTGTGAGATGCGACAAAGACGTCTATGGGGTCCAGTTATCTGTCTATGCTGATGGGTATCTGTACCAATCTAAGAGAACGGCTACCGCAGTGTCAGAATCATCTTTAAAAAGCTGTTTCACCTGCTCGTGCCACTCCTCTTTCTTTTTCTTCCCCTCTCTTTTTTTTTAATTCTCTCTTCCATTCATTCCTCTCAAGTTCCATAGAATTCAAATGGTAATTCCGTGGTACCATAGGATTTTCTTTTTCTTTTATGACCTCATCCTGACAACGGACTTGTTTTATTTTAATTACCACATTTCTATTGACTATTGGTAAAACTGCTATACCTGCTTCTGTACATAGGTAACTGCTGGAGGATGTTGATTAAAGCCACGTTTGATAGCCCTAGGTTAATTAGCAAAGAGAGAGTAATTGTCAAACGGTTCCGCCTGTCTAATAATTATGGAAATTCATGATGGGAGTCTATGGGGTTACACGTGTGTGGTAACAGCAGATACAGGTTTTCACTCTTACACATTTACGGTTGATCACTTAATATTTTCATGGTTGGTAATAGTGATATTGTCCGATGATTTAATTTTGAGAATTTTTGATCATCCAAAAAAGACGTTTCTAATGAATTTCTGGCTAGTCAATATTTTTTATAATAAATTATCAACCCTGTATATTGATAGTGGGTTGATCGATCGAAATCGATACTTGGGTCGTTTTATTTAATAAATTCTAACGGGTGACCCAGATATGGCATTGGATCTTGAAGCTTTTCTTTAATAAATTCCACAGGGTGTCCTAGTTGTTTAGTTGCGACCTTTATGGAATTCCATAAGGTTCGACTACTCGATCCATCTTTTTTTCTTTCTACCCAGAAACAACTGATATTGCTTTTTTGTAATTCCACGTACAATACTTTCTAACGAAAGCGTCCATTTCACTTTTATTTAATTATTAAGTTATAATCAACGAACGAAATTTCTCCATCCGTCATTTTCATCTCGACGCAGCCGGTTGATAACGCACAAATATAACCGTGTATACCAAGCTCCATTTTTTTAGGGAACGATTCCACGTAACACTCATTTTATAGGTCAGGATACTTTACGTCCAGCACATTCCAGAAATACCATCCTCGATTGCCAGTCTAACAATGTTGAATTGCGTGCAGCAGCCATTTTCTAAAAGGAAATACCTTACAATTTTTTTTTGAAAAAGTCATTCACCCGTCTCACAGAACTCCATTACCACTTAAGTACCTGGAAGCAGGTGTCATCCGGTTCCCATTTAAAGTGGGAGGAGTTTAGTATTTAGTACAGGGGCAATAAATATTAGTCGGTAATTATCAGAATTCCAACTTGTACCTGTAATCTAGATACGAATTAATTACGATAATAAACCGAACACACTATATTAATAATATACACACCGCAACCGGCTCAGCTATCTCGTCAAAGTGATCCCCAAAGAATGGCCACGACGTTTATTCACTGGTATCAGAAAGTCCCTAGATATAAAATCCCACGTTAAAAGCAGGTAGACACTCGAAATTTAAAAATGAAAAAGAAATTCAAATATCCATTATTTTATTTTATTCCTAAAATTTCACGAAGATCCAAACCGGCTCTTTACATCTATACGGAACTAAGCGTTGATTAGTTACTAAATTAAAAGTCAGACCCTCATCAAGTTGCGATATTCCCAAAAGCCAAACCAACCCACGACCACGTGACCCTAGCGCCGACCAACGCTCATTATATACATATATAACAAATACATATATACATATATACACATAAAAAGTAATGCAATATCAAAGAAAATAGTGTACCAGTACAAACTAAATGTTGCAACAAGAAAGAATATTTCTCTTGAGGGATGCTGATCACGTGACAAGTCTCAGGGTGGCGTCCAGGTCGTTCTCAATTAATGTTTTTATCTTGACTTGTGGTCCACCTCTCAAACAGCTCACTAATTAGTTCCTCGGGGGGTTCCCACCACCCCAAAACAACCTCAGACCCGACTAACCAATCATCCGATTCGATTCGTACCGACTCTAATGCGCATGCGCCAACTTGGCAAAGTATGCAAATGCAAGGCAGAACGTTTTCAGCCTCTATACCTATACCCTATAGTTCTACGCTGTTTAATCAGAGCATATTCATAAAATATTCCCGAGTAAAACCGACTCCCTGATTGCACTTTAACAGCTGCCCGGGAACGTTTAACTTGACTCTTTCTTGGTGCTGTTTCAATTTATAAAACACAACAGTATATTTGTGCCATGTACTTATTATAGATATATATAATTATACGTGAAAGGATATGCATAACTTTTGGTATATACTATACAATATATATATAGCACAGTATATTATAATGATTAATATTAATCAGGGACGTGTAGTAATAAATTTATATCTGAATAATACAGTTGATCGTTACTCTATGCAGAGTTTGTATATTAAGAAATTAAATATATTAAATTTCAGTGATAATTCGAATTTTGGAATTTTTATATTTTTTAATGGTTTACCATATGACATTTTTTATTCGAAATGTATAAGGTGACTGCATTAATTTTTCTTGATTTCGAAAAATACTGTGTACCACCTGCCGATATCGTAATGACCGAAACGCAGAGAGAAACTCATGTCGAATATCACGCCGAGACGTCGGGCGTCGCTTTACCAGTTTACACAGTAGGTATAATAGTCATAGACGCCTGAGTGAATCCGTAACGTTAAGTTCATAAAGTCAGACGTAAGGAGTGCTCAGGTATCCTGAAACGCTTTGTCTGGGCGTCGCGACGCTCAGTAACTCAGAAGACAGGGTCTAGATTCTGTTTTTGACGTGTCAATGACAAACGTACGAAACAGATAGAGGCTGTTAATGAAATGGATATTTGATTTTGAAAAAGAAATTTTCAAAATTACGCGACCATACATTTTGTCGGTACAAAAAAATGCAGTGTTAAAAAGAATATTTAAAAAGTCATAATTGTCAATTTACTAAATATATCAATTTTGAATGATTTCTTAAAAATAAATATATCACCCCAATCACCGGTTAGCAAATCATCAATACGAAGGTTGATCGCAGAGCGAAGAAGCCTCGATAAAATTGAAATGATAAAATAGTATATGCCCATACAGATACACTTAGGTCGCATTTCCATGGCATACGCGACGGTCGTCGCTCTACGTTGAATACTCGACTGGAATGAATGCCGACGTTATCGAGATCGCTCGGAAGCCTCGAGTTCAACGAAATCCAAGCGACAGCCATTTACTCGGGCCGCGTTACGTTGGAAGAGCGCCTTAACTCTGTACGCGAATCCTTTTAGCTGTCGCGCGAAACGTCAGCCCGAGCTAACGCTCGCCTTAATGCAAAACCCTGGGCATTGTACTATACGTATATCAAGAACGTAAAGTGTCGCTCGACGATTCCGTAACACGCAATTGCGATAACGTACACGTTAGATCTAACGTTGGATCTGCTGCGTACCTGGCCTACATAGAACCCGTTGCTACTTACAGTACCAAGATGGGTATACCCGAGAGATAAGGACGACCGAGGGAATTGAAAATGGGAAGAGAATTTTCCAGTATTAAATTCAAAAGTTAAAAAGTTTCGTTCGATAACGTAAACTGCAGCGTCCATCACCCTTGGGAAATAATTTATCAATTTTCCATTTTCCCCATCGACATATTTTCATTTTTCCCCACTCTATTTTCTCCACTTAATTAACATTGAAAATAATTATTTTTATCATTCCGAGAACACACCTATTTTCGAGATTATTGTTCCGATAAGACGTTCCGAATGGCCAATGAGTTTGGCTACGGTCCAGAATCGGATCTTACCTACAGACTGAAATAACAGGTATGCCCAAGGATTAAATGTCGGGCACAGATCCGGTAGCTCTTGTGGGAGCCCTTGGCTCTTATGGAAGATTCACGATTTCCCTGGACATGGGTTTCTCGGCCAATCGGCGTAGCCGATTATCCCCGAGTCTTGCCGAAGGGCCCACTTGGATCGGTAGCACCAGAACACGATGGCAGCAGCCTGCGTTCTCGCCACCATTATCCCTGCCCTCAGGGGTCCCGCTCCAAATTGCAGGATTACTTCGGTGAAACCTGATTGCTGGATATAATTGTTTATTCATCGCAGCAAGCGAAAGCGAGCCTCTCATCACCCGCAGCGAGCTGCAAGATGGATTAACTCGACGGAACCTCATTGCAAAGCGTGCACTGTCGGAGTATTTTTGAAAATTCAAAAATTTTATTCGGGTGCAGCCACTGCGTCGAAAGTACGAAATTGAATTTTTTTTCTACATTTTTCATCACCCGTAAACCGTGGCTACAAAATTTTTTTTTCTTAAACCATTCAACTACCCCTACACGGATCCGTTATGAATCGTTGTCCGGGCAACACAAAATTGTACTCTCCTCACCGTAAAATATTGCTTCCACCGAGTTATAATTCATGCGTTCGCATTACGAGTTTCTTTTTGCTCACCCGTTAGCCAAGGCGCAAGACAAACATGGCGAAGCCTTGGGGCGAGCATCAATCCCTGGCAAAAATAAGTCTTCGTTATATCTGCCAAATGGGAATTAACGGACTTCCCCAAACCTACGTGAAGGTAGCTCTGGATGTTAAATCTTATCGAAGATTATCGAGAATACTTGTAAAGTCTGTTTGCAAGAAAAAAAAATGTGAATCCACATGTATGGCTTATTAAAACGGAAGTGGGTCATGTGTAAAAAAAAGTATGTCTCTACGTCATTAAGAAGCAGATAAGAAGCCAAGTAGCATACGTAACGAGCTCATCAAATGTATTAACGTACCGAGGTACAGAATTAGGAAGCACCCTTATCAGTTAGACTCACGGTTAAAAGGGGGTGCGTCATCTCGCGTGAGTCTCAGGGTTATTCGAACCATTCAAGAACACCCTTAATCCTCTTCGTCTACCCAGCTTCCAACCCCCCGTGCGAGTAGCTCGCGTTAATATTGGCGTCAGGGAGTTTAGATTAGAAATTCATTCGGTTGAACGGAGTCGCAGTCACATCGAGGGAATTCCACTAAGAATAGCAAATTACGGTAGCGTTGACTGGACCGCGGTTCGAGCCACAATGGCTAATTAAAGAGCATAGCTAAGCAAGTTCCAAGGGTAGTTTTGGCAGAGGGTTACTTCGGAAGATACTTGGGATGGAGGGGCTGTGTTATATATGGCAGAGCTAGCATGGCTGTTCAGAGTGATGCCGGTAGGTACCTACCGCCAGGGCTGTACCTAAGGGTAGGTCTTAGGGGTGTGGATGACGTTTGGTCTCTGGTACCTATATCCGCTATCTGGAGTACTACTGCTCTCTCTCTTGGAAAATGTATATGCGTACACTCTCTCTCTCTTCTTCTGACACGGGATGAAATGCCGCATGAAAGCATCGAATTCCGTCAGGGCGCAACTATCTTACCCCATGGTTGACACAAAAGCAAACTAACGTTTCCACTGATTACTCGCTTCTAATTAGCCGGCAATTTGGTATTTCGCCGAGCGTGAAACAAGGGGCCAGTCGGGCCCCCCTTTGAATTGCGGTAGACATTGATTCGCGGTCATCAGAGACTGTGAACCGACTGTGTCTGAATTTATCATATTTAAATGTGTCCAGATTTCACGAAAATCGCGAATCCGCGATCGTCCAGAGTATATGACTTGCAGACAGAATCGGGGATGAAAAATTGGAGAAAAAAAATTTTGGAATAATAGTTGCTACTATTTGTCAAAAATATTTCTTTGCCCCTGCTTTGGTCGTCCCATGCTTCCGATGTTATCCGATCGTACGTGAGCTGCGTCATTAATGGTATCCGCGAATTTTATTCTCGGACTGCCAGTCATTTCCGGGTACAGCCAGGTCGCGCACCTTCCGCTCGTGCAACGTCGAATGTGATGCAACTTTTACTGGAAGGTCTCGAAGTTATTTCGCTCAATTCATTACATCGCGTACTGGAGCTACGATAAGATTAGATGTCTCTCGCAAGCTAATAGACTCTCGTCGGTAAGAGAGTTTCCTGTCTTATCATAGACGATGCCAAGAGTCAACGTCGTCTCCATCAGTCCCTTCTTCTATCTGATGGTTCCCAACACTCGCAGCACACGTGGACCCGTAAATCGTGCACAGTGACGTAATCATATTCGCGGCATTAGCAGGGCACGCGCTTTCGGCACTCAGGGGGTAAAAGCGTCCGAGGGCGTCGCGACGCCCCACTTTCTCAAATCCGGCGTTAACCATTGTGGCCAGAGATACGTATTTTAACCCGAGGGATTTTCGTGGGAAATGCGTGTACTCCCTTTGCCAATATATATGTTTGATCATAAAGGCGAATCCACGGCACACGTATCACGCGCTCTCTTTGCCACGGAATATTCTGATTAAAATAATTCTTTTTTTACCTAAACGTACACTCGGTCTAAAAAATTTCGAGCCGTGTATATACTTTTTATTTTATCATACAAGCACGTAAATTTGTTTCAAAAGTGAACAGGGCAATTCGTCAGGCGCGTCTCTATGCGCCAATGGCGTAGACTGTTTTTTTGACGTTTCAAGGAAACAACGGTGTTATGACGTACGACTTCAGACTGGACAAGGACAGAGATACGTCGTAGTTATATATAGTTGAATATCCGGCCAGTGCCGTATGCGCGATACTTTTCATGCGTAATCCTCCTGATACGTAAACTGGGTAAAGAGTTAAAAAAAAAATGTTAAATACTGGAGATTTTTCAGAAAAACTAACGTCACTGTTAATACGAGTCTAACGTGCCCCGACTGTAATAAATGGGTCTGATGAATTTTTATCCTTTTCCTTTTTTTTTCTATTTACTTTTACCCTCTTCCGTTTTTCACATCCCTAATTTCTACGCTCCTTTTCAAATTTCCCGCTTTTACCCAAAGCTCCGTCTCTCTCGCTCTTAATTTCACCATCGGCAATGAAATTGTCCTTTCGCCCTGGTAGCATCCCTTTAGTAGAACGCCTGACGTAACGTCATAACGCTACGGCAACGTTAATAGAAGCAGCGCTGCGCTTTGGCTCAAAGCTACAGGAAACAGGCCGAAAAATGAAATTTTGTAGAAACACGTAATTCGTTAACTTACAGTAGCCTGAAAAATCCCTTTTCGCGTGGACGACGAGCCAGCAATACAGAAAGGCAGAGTCGGCGAAGAGCAAAATTCATAGAGTGAGAGGAAAGGAATGAGTGAAAAGGAATTCAATGAAACCGAAAATCCAGTTAAAATAATATCTTTTACCGAGATCCACGACGTAACATCCACGCTTGATATACACGGTGTAAAAAAATATTTCAATTAAAGAAAACGCCCATTGATAACTCGTACGTATAAAGGCCGAGTCAAAGGATCAAATAAAAGAGTGAATAATTTAGACAAATATCCCAGTACAGGTGACCGTACATAAATTCTCGAATAAATGATGAACACGAGGCACCCCGTGAAATACGCGAAAGCACCCATAAACGTAGCTATAGTTATAGCGTGCAAGGTATATAGCATTTCAGTCTAAAAAGGAAGGGGATTCCCCGACCGATAGGGTCATGTTCTCATATATATATTGGTATAGCTATATATAGACTCAGATGGGTATACAATCTATATACAGGTACGTATATACATATATATTCACAGACGTATAAATACGATGCATAGAGCAGTACCAGACTATAGATGATATCTGTTGGACACTACCTACCCCATGGGGGTGACTCGCACGGCCCTGAGAGCACAAACTACCCATATCTATACGGCACTGTGCTCGTATATGCCAACAAACCCGCGAACCCCATTGTATTACTTATCTGAGTACTTTGTCACACGCGCACTTTTTTTTTTTCGACTCTACATCCATGGGGCTAACCTCCGGGTTTGTTACGGGGTTAAGCTGCCGATTTTATTCGGAGATTAAGTACATTACCAGTCGTGACTCTCTCGGTCGGTGGTCGGCTTAAAAAACAGAAAAGAATATCTAAATGATCTTCACCCTCTTTCATCCCCCTCTCACTGTCTCTGCTATCCTGCGCACGCCCTTTCATCTATTACCCCACCTACCTACCCCCCTGTCTCTATGTACTCTAGAGAACTTTTCTCTCCTCGAGATCATCCCCCATTGCGAATCGTCTCACCCCGTAGCACCGTAGTCATACGCCCCTCCAACATTTTCCAACCCCTATGGGAAAACAAGAATTTTCGATAAGCAGATGGCCAACTCACCCTTTAATAACCGAAGCTCTTAACGAGCCAATGGGAGCGTAGAAACTTTTTTTGAGTATTTTTTGTATATTACAGAACCACGATTTTTTGGTATTTTATAATATTTTTCTTATTATTTGAAATCGATATTAAAATTTCGGATGTACGAGCGAGCTGCTTAAGTTTTTGTAAAATTAGGACAAATTTGATATACAAAAAATAAATTAGTATTGACACCAGCTAAGGAGGCTCTCTTACTCTTGCGTTACGATACGCTCGGTTACGTAAGAATATTTTTTTCGCTCGCTAAAAACTGCGAAAAAAGTTGCCTGAAATTCGCGAAAGCATTAGGTTGATAGGCCGAAAGAAAATGTGAAACTGCGACAGGCGTACGTAAAATGAATCTAGATGAAAGGTCGCAGGTGACACGGAAGCAATCTAATACACAGTTTCTACGAGTTTTATGCCCAGGGCCGTACGCGCGAGGAGGTCGTCCCATGATATATTCAACAATAGCGCCGTGGCGGACCCTTCGAACTTTTCCAAATTCGGGATAACTTAGTTCATGTTCCACTCGAGTAGATCCCACGGAGACTAGCGTGAGAAAGAATTGTCTCTCGTTCTCCGTAAACTCATCCGACGTCACCCAATTTGTCACATGCCTTGTCAAGCTGCTCGAATATTTCTGCCTTACTGCCAAAAGATAGCAAAAAAGAGACTAATTACAGAATGCAAAAAATATTTGAAAGAAACGTCACCACACGAACAATACATAGATAATAATTATAATAGTAATTTTGAAAAATTTCCTTTTCAATTTTTACGCGGACGCTTTCCCATGCAATTTATTATACCCCCCTTATCTAGCCTATCTCCGAGATAACCAGATGACGCTTCGTCACTCGTTCCCCTAAGAGACAAGATAAGTTACACGCTCCTGCCTCTCCAGATGCAGAGATCCAGAGATGGCACTCGGCGTTGCATTGTACTCTTATCTCGAGTATTTTTATTTGCTTAGTTTGCTGGCTGGCTGACTTTCTTTCTTTCCTACCTTCCATCCATTCTTAAGTCCCTCCCTCTCCCACCCCATTCGCAGTTGGACCCGGTTGCAATTCCCATTTCAGCCGCGACGCTACCACCGAGCGAAGAACTCTGGGTAGAGAACGTGGGTCAACTCCCAGATCCCATCCCGACTCTCTTCTCGGAAATCCCATAAGCCTATGAGGATGGCCGTGACACGGTACTTTTTCATCTTCCAACTTTGCATACGACCAAGCGAGATTCGCGGATTCCGAAAGAAAAAGCAGACAAAACAAGACGCGGACTTCGTCGCTGTTACCAGGAAGCCAAAAATTCATCCAGATTCCCAATGCGAATCGAAAGTCGTGCAACAAGCATACACCGCTTGAAAGTCCGTAATAAAAATTAAAAAAATTAAAAAAAAAATAAAAATTTCCCAAATTTACCCTAAATCCAAAAAAGCCGTTTAAACGAATTGGCAGGCCCAAGACAGCGTCAGCTTAAGGGTGCTAAATGACATTGGTATCCGACGTTCAGACTTCGGATTTGCATACTCATTAACGACCTCCGCCACCATATACCGGGTAGCTCTGAATTTACAAGACGCTCACGAAGCAGTCCTGCACCTGCACGGTGCAAGGTTCCTCCAGCTCGAGTTAACCGTGACGCAACGACGGACACGTGTAGAGCGAGTGGATGGTAGGCGAGAGACGAACCGGGTAAAATTAAAATAAATCCAGCGAGAGAGCAAAAGCCAAGAATTCAAGGAAGCCAGAGTCCCGGACAGAGGTTAGGTACGGCAATGCATCTAACCAGCAAAGAACCAAGGTATATCAAGGTAACCGAGTAATCCAGCTCAGGGCTTTGCGAGTAAGCAAGTAAGCGAGGCAGCCGCGGCGGGCAAAGCCAACGAGCCAAGGAGGCAGCCGGGCAGTCAAGATAAGTGGACAATGGCGGGGAAGCCTGAGCTACGTAGATGATAAGATCGGGCCGGTCATTACGAACGTGTCTCGCAGCGGGGGACACTGCCTGGACATGACGGGATTCGACTCTCATTCCGGGAGCATCCTTTTCTTCCTTACCAGCGCGCCAGGAAACGATTCTGGGATAGGTACAACCTCAGCCATCTTGGATACCACAGGCCCCCCCCGTGAGGAACGAAGTAGAAAAATCATTGGTACCGATCGCCATGAAAAATGACGATTTCAATGACACTTGACAGAGATAAAAAATTTTTTAACTGTCAATAAAAATATGTCAATGCAATTACGATGCTCCGTATATACTCTCACAGATCAAACACGTTGGTTCAAAATTTTCATTTGTACTGTACGATTTCGTCCCCGCGTGGTCCAGGGAGGAACCAGCTTCACTCTACGTCACTTGGATGAACTACGTTAGCGCGCAGGGAATCCTCTTTGACAATCGAATTCCATTAGCGACGGGCATATTATCTTAAGTATTGCTAGGAAACAGGATTACGCTAGAGGCAGACGGAATTCAGTTCGGCTTTGCCTGACCGTCTTCTCGTAAGGATCGTTGTCTTCTACCTAAGAGAGGCACGATAGATACGTATATTGAATTCTACAGTTCGAAATTCTCTTTTCCAACTTGGGCATTAAAAATAACTTAATCTTATCAATTATTCCCAGTGAAAGGAGGGATTGGCATTAAAGTCATAGATAAGGATTCTCATTTTTGATCCTTTACGAGACAGTTCTCATAAAGGACGGAGGCAGTGTCTACTGATAAGAAAAATATATATCAATCTCAGTGAATTCACGTATGGTTATTATTTCATTAAAATCTCTTCTTTCGTCTTATCGATCGATAAGACTGATTAGATTTGGTCGGTGACGAGGGAATAGACTAGCTATAGGTATATAAGGGTCCTGGTGTCAATTTGTTGTATCGTGTATTTTTGTACTGTAGCCATTGTCTATATGTGGGCTAAGTATTTGTATACACGTATATATTTATGGGGGGTATATATATATATATATAAATGATCTGTCTAAGAGATTCCTTATACAGGACTCCACGTTCTCTTTTGTCCTTTGTTCTGATGGGAACGATCCCGAAGGATGCCAGGAACCACCCCCCCATTAATCTGGGTTGCTGGGTTCCTGGGGCTGTTTTCTTCTGCTAGTGGAGAAGGACGCTTCTTATTACGTTGTGATTCTCACGTCAAACGCCAGTACTATTGATTGATTGGATAGCCCATAGATTCGTATCGGTAGCGTCGTGAGTCTCCCAAGTACGTATGAGCATCCACGAGTCCTTTGGGATTATTGGATTTTCTAGTTTTACGAAGAAAAAAAATATACTTTTTTTTATAGATATGATTGATAAGTTGTATCACTCCTTGTGGGACTCGAAGAGACTCTGGTATCTGATTAAAGCATCTTATCGATTGTTACGAGCTCCGATGCCTGTTTGATGATACGTTGTATTTATTCACGTGCATAAAAATTGTTTACCAACATAACGAAAATTAAGTTTTCCTGTATTATCTTTGTCGGTCCATTCGCAATGATCCAATGATTTATCGAACGGGGCGCAGGGTGGGCAATCCGTCGTTCAGAGGAAAATAAAAAATAAAAAGGAAAGAGGATCTCGTCGAAACGCAATTTCCTGAATGGATGTGAAGAAAGGAAAAAGAAAAAAAATTCAAAAATAATCTCACTCGAGACATTTCGATTTTCGACGTGTATCAGAGATGAGATATGTGGTGAACGTCCCGAATAGTATCTCGACTAGAGACTCAAAAGTGAGAGAGAGAGGATAAAATAAATGTTAAAGAAACAAGAAGAGGAAGATACGTCACTTCCGTTCGACTCGATGAGGGACAAATAGAAAATTGTAAGAATGGTTCGCATTGTGCGAAAAATTCTACCCATTGTACGGTAACTATAGCATTTGATATTTCTTAAGGTTATTATTCGGAATCCTCGTAGAATCCTGATATATTTTTAAGGGGAGTTCCTCCACCCCCCTACCCCCTTCCTCATGACCGCCATTTCCCTTTTCCTTCCTAGCAAAGCATATATACGTATATATGTATGTATCTATACCCAGCCTGGTCGCTACCTACCTTAATCCGTGAGAGAACTGGAATTAAGGCTGGGATTAAAAAAAAAAGGCGACGGAATACCTCCTAACCCACCCGGTATATCAGCGTAGCGCAGGACAAATTGAAAATGTCCCATGAAAAATGCATTCCGCCCGTTAATGTCGGCATTTAATTCTTTTGTCTTTTTACCGAGTCATTGTCCCATTCGGGCGGGTTTCTATGCGCTCGATTTCGAATCGGCAACGCTTCGTGAGTGTTCGGGTCACTTCGGTTCAGTCATTGATACAGTTTAACGAGTGAAAGAAAAATCTTTTTTCTTTCGCCCTACGAAAGGAGTTCGGAATTGAAATTGGACTTTTCACTGACTGTGGGATAATTTTGTATCGAGACAGTTCGACGTACATGTACACGGTGTTTTGTAAAGTTCGACAGGGTTGCTTCGTGAGAAATTTTTGTAAAAAGATGACAGGTGGATTTTTCATTATAATTTTTGGTTCGGAGGCTGGAGATTGTTAGAGGTTAATTCTGAAAAAAAATATTCAAAAATTTCTTCCATAATCGTAGAAAACGAGGCTGGGTCCTTTGTCCTTGGTAAGGAACCACCCAGGTGGTTCGAAGACGTTTATCTAGATCGAAAAATTAGGGGTTTGTTTTTACGGGAGGCACGCACTCCTTATAATCCCATAGCTTGCATCCGTAATCTTCAATGGGACGTGGGTTTACCGTGCAGTTGGAATTTATTTCGGATCTTCTGACTACGACGGAGTGGAGGGTCTTGTCTCGGGAGATTAGGACGCGGGGACGATCAGATCCGAAGGAAACGGAAAAGCTTTTCCTTAATTGACTCGAGTAGAAAATCCGTTAAGAGATGCTCGGACCAGTGTGAAGAGATACAAGACTCGTTAGAGCGATTTAAGAAAAAACAAAAAAAAAGTTGATAAGAAATTTTGCAAAATAACACACTTACACAAATAGATATCAAAGTACCAACGGGTTACCGGAACGACGATAACGATAAAGAAATTCTAATAAACAATTTTTTTTCCAAAATCCAGATAAAAACGTAGACCAATAAGTACGGCCAAAATCATCTCCAGCTCGAACTGCCCATTAAGTACCAATCACCCTCATTGACTTTGCATATCCAAAACGTTTATACAAATTATCGGTCAGTTTTGAAAAACTCCCAAAAAAATCCAGCAATTTCGCGAATATGCCTGCTTATTAAGAAATTCCAAAATTACCGTCTTAAAGGGTTCCATCATATTTGTCCACTGTATACAGACCGTTTCTATCGTCGGTTCCTCGTACAATCTAAAACCAGGCCTACCACTACAGGTACGTCCCCCCGACCTAATCACTTAAATAAAAAAGGGTATATCCTCCTCCAGACAAAATCTTCTCGCTTTAAAAGGTTCTAAACAGCACAGAGCGGCTGGTATCAATTTGCGAATTCCAGGATTCGTTCCTCCGAATAGGAAAAACGAAAAAAAAAAAAAAAAGAGTAAAGGGTTCGTTCCCACAGGCATATAGTAACACATTTCAAAGTATCGCCAAGGAAGCTGGATAGAAACTGACCAATCAGGTTTGAGCTATGCCACACGGGCAACGTGTAAGGGATCGGCCGGGTCTCTCTGCACCCACCTGCTAATTTCTTCGGCTATTAGCCGCAACTCTGAATATAAATCGAGCCATTACGCATCGTGATCTCTTAGCCGTAGGCTGTCCTCTCGTTTGGCCACGCGATGCATGGGTAGACGCTTCCTTTACTTCGCTTCTTTTAATGCTACGTCTTTAGCAGTGCCTATACCTATATACACAACAGCCAGGCTGCCACTGCAATACTATAGTTATAAATATAATTGATCTGTACCTATAACACAATATTATATATATTTCTTGCACGTACTGTACATATACGTGCTACCAACTATAAAAAAAATTAATAAATACAGATACAAGTACGTCGGCTCGATAGTCTCTCTCTCTCTTTCCCTTTCTAAGCGCAGGACCATTTTTCATTGAACAAACCTCACTAGGCTCCAGTTCAATCGATCAGCAATGAAGAACTGCCACTCGTAGTGGTAGGTGGTCCAACTGTCGGTACAGTTTCAGAAAGTCAATACGTCACTCTGATCGTTATAGATATACTACATAAAAATTTATAACGTTGGCTATTGATCCAAGGAATTACAATATATTATATGATTCCAATAACCAGCTCCGATTTTTTCTTCGACGCTCGTGCGTTTCGTTGGATAACATCGAAATCGTCGTACGCTACGTATCCGCCTTGAGAAGAATGTTTGAGCAGCTGGTTCACGATTGGCGGATACGGCCTGTGAATATTCGTGTCGGACGTAATGAATGATCGCGTGCGTAAAGCTTGAAAAGTGGGTGAGTCGTCCAGACTTCTTTCACTGACAATTGGCCAGACGGCGAATGTCATAGCTTCGGGCTGATCCGCATCATACGGCTCCACGTCATTCAACGATATGCCGAGGCGTGTCCGACGACTGGCTTACACGGCAATTTACAAAAGTCATTTGGAACTGCCTTCTTCACGCCATCGGTGAGTCGAGTGTATCTCTGCTGTCAATTTTATTAATTACCCAAAAGCGAAAATTTAGCCTAAAACTGTGATTTAAAATAATACATGTGTAGTACAGTCGAGTATCGTTGTGACGACATATTCAAAAACGAATATAATAAAAAGGAAAAAAAATAAGATTGAGCAGCAGAATAAAATTTCCAAAAAAAAACAGCTGTCAAGTTTAAGAACGTCAAAAAATTGGAGTTTAATCGATCCACGAAAAAATATTACTCTCGTATCAACCAAGGAAAGTGTCTCGATCGTGATACAGTGGTACCAAAGCTTAAAAAAAAAAAGTTACAATGGAATAAAGTCAATTCGATTTATCGGTATCAAGAAATACTTCTGACGGTAATTGATCCGAATTTTGAGTGCCCGTCAGAAGTGTTCGCGAACAAAGAAATAGAATCGAAGTAAAATAAACGCAAGGCCGCCACCGCATTAAAGCGAAAATAGCAGCCGTGAAATGGAAGCCGCTAGCCAAAGGGCAGATTGCGATTATCGCTATGGACTCGTGCGTTCGGATTCGAATTCTGGCATGCAAGATACCGGGGACTGTACGGGGCCGGCAATTGGGCCTCAGGCCCCGTCGAGATTAACGGCAAGGAAGCCTTGACTAGGGTCCTTGCGTGTCTTTGATTGGTAGCTTACGCCGCCATAACCATTTCGTTTCATTTCGTTCCTCTATACGTACTCATGCATGGCTTATGTTACGTACTCATATACCGTGTATATATACATACTATGCATAATGGTATATATATATCCTCTTCTGATACCGATACCGTTTTAGTATACTACTCTGGCATTTCCTCTTCTTTATTATTATTTTCCCACCCCACTCCACCATCCTCCTACCATCGAGCCGTTTGAGAGTATCGAACCTTTTTTTTTGTGTACCATACCTACCCGTTATTAGATAAACGTAATAAACTCGGAAAAAGTAATAAGTTGCTTTCAATGTCTCTGGGCGGCTATAAGTGACTATTTTCCGATACGGAAGTGTCAATAATATTTATCCAGTACGAATCATTAAAAGATATAATATCGATAATATTTGTGAGGTAGAAATTATTTTTAAAAAACATAGTATCGATAATATATATGATATTATTATTAAAAAGCACAGTGACCAGTATTCACAAAGATCAGGTACATTGAAAAATATAATCACCCAGAATCTTTGTTCCGTAAAATTGTGTAATCGACCGAAAAAAAAGTGGTTTACCTAAAATTAAAAAAAAATGAGCATTCAAGGGTAAAGCATCGAAGCTTTTGACAGACGACTAGAGTATCGTTATAAATTCATCTAGTGAACGATTTGACAATGGGCTTGTTATCACAAGATAGTGATAAAGGACGAGAGTGAAGAAAAGAAAAAAGTAATAATCGCAGCGAGTAACTCGAACGGCAAAATGGGACAAGGAAAATGGTAGAAATAGTTGGGTCTGAGTAAACCTGAAGAAAGTGCAAGGGAACGAAGGGGTGCGCCTCGAGTTATATTTCTGGCTGGAAGTTTGATTCAATAGGATAAAAGATTAAGGGTCGCCTATGTGCACGTTATCATTATCAGGGTAGTGGTACGATGCCAGAGGGTTGGATAGATATTTGTAACTTGTTCTTTCATATAAAGATATAAGGCAAGCAAAAGTTACAATAAAGCTTCCTGGGCATTCTCGAGAAGCGTGTGGAGTTCACGGGGTCACCCCATGCTCGGCGATACTGGCCCACTCCAGAGGAAGGTGTATAAGGGTGACCTCACGTCGTGATATGACAGATTTCCGTGCCCGGAGTAAGATTGATGAGTTCAGGCGAGGATCGAGAGACAAGAAATAATAAGTGAGGTTGACTCTTGTACGGAGCCGCCATTTTTAAATCCAAAAGTTCCTTGTAGAGGGACGACGGGAACGGTGATGGAATCTCAAAATTTGCAAAAACAAAAAAATTGCTGGATATTTTTCTATAATTTTGGCCTTTTCAAAGCAGAATCCTCTTCCATAAAGGTCCTTGATTCGGAACGATTCCCTGCAAGAGGTATATTGATTTAAGTAATTATTGGCACGGTATAGGGTGGGAAGATAATATTTATAGTGAATTATAAAGTCAGTATTGATACTGTACGGTTGGTAATTATAGAGAAATCAAATTGGCTCCACCCATACCAACCCCCATCTGGACCACGGTATTTATTCTACTTGAATTAAATCTCTAATCGAGCCTGGTCTCTTTCGTACCACCTGCTCCAATTATTCCAATGTTTTTAACCGGATAGACTCTATTTATCTTCTTCTTGATCGGCAGGCTGGCCCAGTGGTATATTTTTCACAGTTATTCCCGTCCGACGGCAATCTGAAATTTTCATGCTCAATTAATAATCCACCCAGCTTCCCATCAAAGGAGCAAATCTCTCCATGCCTAGGCGTGTTTGCATTCTCCCACCTCGCTCCGACAGGCCCACCTGAAATATACATCAAGTTATTTCCTATGATGAAATTAAATATTTTTTATTTCCATTCCCATAAAGACCCAACAATCCCAACAAAATTACCAAACCCCGATGCGTTCTCAAAGTCTGATAGCCGTGACGAAAGGAGCATGAGACGCGAAGAAAAAAAAACCTAAAAAAAAGATAAACAGATCCGACTTACCCACATCAAGAAAAGTTCATGATCCCGTCCAGTAAGCGAATCACATATAAACTCAATTACAAGACCATAAAGAAATACAACGAGTTTCCAAAAACGAACAAAGCTCCCCAAAGAGACAGATCCATCCATCCAATTCCTCGAAGAATAACGACCGCGTCATTCTCAAAAAAAAAAAAATCTAAAATATTCACAGAAGGAGTCGCGTCGACCGATCCAACGGACCACATCCCAAATCCGGCGTTAGGCCAGAAAGCAAACGTCGAGGAACGAGGCTCGTCAAAACAAACCCATTGTAAGCCGATCGAATCGTTTTACAGTCAGAAATTAAAATCAATTTGCGTCCCGTGTAGCGGTAATGGGGAGAATTTGTCGTGTCATGCGTCAGATTGGACGAATACTACAGCTATATATATACATACATCCATATATATATATATATACCAATACGTTATCCATATACCAGGACGATTGACGCTCGTACAGTTGATCGAGGTTCACCAATGGTTCACGATGCTCCACGATCATCCATGATGATCCACGGTACGTTCAAGGCCCTTCCAGTCTGATGCACGAGTCATTAGGCGGTGGAATGTCCTGACCAGACCCCCCGCGGCGGACACGGGGACTTCTCCACGCATCTACAATTTCACATATATACATACACAGGGTACCAAGACCATCGACCCAGCCTCCCATTCTAACCCACTGTACCAACGTATACATCTCCCTTGGGCCTTTTGCTCCCGTACGAATGTCCCGCCTAATGAGTACAGGGTGCGCCCTGCCTTGCAGCACCAGTCGCTACCTACCTTTCCTCCGACGTAAGCACCACCATTTTTCATACAGCGCGAACCAATGCAGCCTTATAATCGAATGCTCCTTGGATTTTCTCACTTTTATTATTACAAGCGTCGAGCCTTCGTTCTTGGCAGTCGGGACAATGCGTTTCCATCGAGCGACCCAGAATCCAGGTGACTGGTGGCCAGTCCCAAGGTAGACTTTCGGGAGGTGCCATAAAATAAATGAAATTTATTTATCACTCCAAGCTGTTATTAACCATCGATGCTAACCCTTGACATTAGTATTACGTAGGCACGTACGTGTGTAATCCCTGCTGTTTTCTCGCGAGTTCACCTAAGCGTTATCACAAAGCCCTTGATAAAAGCCCCTAATTGGCCTCCCGAAACACAGGATTACATGGTCGTCGGAGTAAAGCGAGGGAACAATGTAATATCGTTGCGTTACCGTAGACGTGAATATAGCCACAAAGGGACTGGGATATCGGCATATTCGGATAGGTGCCACGTGACGGGTATAGTCCGGTATAGAGGGGCGATGGCAGCGAACGTAGTATAGATGGGTGTTGCGTACACCTGAAGTCAGCTGCGCAAGAGAATAATAATGTGGTAGGAGAGTCATTGCGCAACAGTGGCCACTCGAGTCTGAGCCCCGAATATTCCGCAGGCAACTTCAGAGAGTGGGCAGTGCTCGGGCTTTGTACGAGGTCGCACGATGTCTCTGGTCGAAAGTCGAGGGAGTGATGAGGAAATCGAAGGAGCACTTCCGGTCGTGGCAGAAGTACCCAGCAGCCCCTAGTATACGTGGGGGCGGGGGGGGGGAGAATGGGGCAGGCCTTCCCTAGTCAGTTCCCGGATCACTATAAAACGCCCGGTTTAAGGTCACCCGTAAAACCAGACCCGAGAGGTTGGAGTGGACTGTCGCCGCTACGGCAGCGCCCCCACGCCTAACAATCCGAAAGTCCTCGTCTACCCTGCGTCCCGAAATTGTTTAATTTAACAGCCTTTCGCGGATTCTTGATCTCGACTACGGACTTTATTGCTTATTTTCCGTAGGAGGGTAACGACCACGGGTTAGCGAGCTTTCTTTATGCTCTCGGCTCGCCGATCAAATGAGGCCGCGGCAAATTTACGGTCTCGCTCGTTCGAGACGTACCGCGGGGGGGGCCCACCGGGAAGCGCGGGAAATTCAAATTACTTATTTCAACGTTCGGCCGTTTTCACGTGTCATTGCGAAGTGGATATGGAGGATGAAGTTTTGCGAGTTTTTTACGTGATTACGTCACACGTGAGGGATGGGGTTACAGATTTATTATTAATTAAAAAAAAAGCGTCATGGCGTCCGCTACTCGTTCTTTCAATCTGAAAGGCCGTTTCTCGTGTGTTCAAGATTTTGAATTTTCACTGAAATTCTCGATACTCGGATACAGCAACGTTGAGTTTCGGTTGACTAATGAAACTTCAGACGATAAAGGGGTCTCCCTGTCTCTCTCTGTCTCTTTGAAAGTAACCTACCGAAATGGCCTGCTTCCCGTCAGTATGTCCTGGCCATAAAACGAGAAAAGGTCACAAGGTGGAAGGAGCCTTATCGGAGCCCCGCGAATAACCGTAGAAAGAGGGAGCGAAGGGAGAGCGCGGTACGAGATTGTTTAATTTAACAGCCGTTCAGGGAATGTTCGTTTCCTCTTTGAACTTCACTCGTTCGCCCTCGACCTTCGCGCGATCTATAACCTCGTAGCGACCTTAAGGTCGCACAAAGAAATTCACTGAGACGCGTCCGTACTTGGTCGCTGATAACATTTGTTAATTACGACGACGCATACCTACCCAGTGTAAACTGGCGTCCGTGCTTACGCGTGGGTGAACACTGATAGCGAATAATATATCTGCCAAAGAAATTACAGCAACAACGATAAGAGACCCTGAAAATTAAAGAATTTCGCATCGATTGATCAAATTATTTGTGAAAAAATGCAAAATTTTATAATTTCTTTTAAAACAATTATTACCCACAAACATTTCTCGTATCCATAACTGTCCGAATGCTTTTATAAGCCTAATCGATTATAAGCCAATCAACTACACTTTATCGTATTCGAGAGCGATTAAACACCTATTACGGCGTTATAATTATCAGAGTATTGCTACGCTCGGCGAGCATTAATTACATTAGCGAACAATTAGAATTGCCAATAGGCGTCGGACCGCTGTTTGAACAAGGACGCTGAGCGTCCATTGTCGATGGCGGCGCAACGCCTAATCTACTCGGTTAGGCGGTGCTGCTACAAAGAGAAAGGTAATAGAAGATAGTGCAGAGAGTGGGGAGGGGGTGGAGGGGGAGAGAGAAAGAGCGATACGAAATTAGTAAAGGCATAACAGGAGCAAATGAGAAGGAAGCTTAACAGTAGAGAAGATCGTATAAAGGTTATGTGTATATATATGTATATATATAGCAAGGGATGTTAATAGAACTGATAACAGGGAGGGCGGGGGATGGCGCAGTGAAGGAGCCCTGTTCTGTTGTGTGCTGGCAAAGGGGTGGCAAAGGGGTGGAAATCAGTGTAGAGAGTGATTGATCACACTGACGTAATCGTGCTAATTAGTCCAGAGTAATAGGCTTATCGGTACCGTTACAGACAGAGCCACCTGCCAGCTGAAAATTCGCGAAATCCTTACGTAATCGGATGAGAAGAATTCGGTAGGGCGGGAATCGGC
This sequence comes from Trachelus tabidus, assembly GCA_030142655.1. Taxonomy (NCBI): domain Eukaryota; kingdom Metazoa; phylum Arthropoda; class Insecta; order Hymenoptera; family Cephidae; genus Trachelus; species Trachelus tabidus. The sequence continues at coordinate 2,873,074 of JARQTI010000393.1, read as the reverse complement.
AGTCGATATGAATTTCTTAAAAGCGAATCAAGACTGTATAGAATGTCAAAATTCAATTTTTTTGGTATAACTTTTTTTGCGGATTTGTACTCGCGAAATATTTAAGCATCTTATGACTTGTTCAGTACTTACGTCGCTGCGTGTAGATCTTCATTGTTGAATTCTGAAAATAATAAATTTTCTTTTATTATCATTATATCGTATATGGAAAATTTTAGTGTCAAGCAGGAAATTTATTGGCAATATGTAATCGCTGTTACGTGTTCATTGGGATATGTTGGTATACCTGTATCTAATCTAGTATCGATGTATACGTATATATATAGATTGCCTAATATTCCAATCGATTTACATAGATTGAAATTCTATTTGACGAATTTGCAAGCACTTCAACGCCAAATTCCGTGTATGAAACTGGTCAGCCGTGTTTCAATATCATTACCATCGGCAACAATCGTCGAAACAGCGTTACCAATCTCCAGCCATTTTCGATGGGTCGGATTCGCTGAACGCGTCTGCAAAATTTGCCAACCTGCCTTGCGAATAGACAACGTATCAGGGCGAGTCTGCCTACGATATTTCGCATTATAATTCGCACGTCTGACGTGTGGTCGATACCACGAACAACGGCGAGTTAAAATGACAGGATAGAGAAAGAAACGAAAAAATTTGCAAAATTGCAAATAAATCAATATTATCAAGCAGGCTTATCTTTATATTGCAATTTTTTCCCCATTGATTTTCATAATTATGCCTACGACTATTATGGGACTCTGAAGGAATTTTGTTTCAAAAAAACTGTCGTTAATGTCAATTTATTTTTTTTTACTGTGTTTATCTATTTTACGAATGGCGTATCGATGCGTCACTGAGTAATCAAGAAACGTGACTCGGTATTAAGTAGTTCGGTTTCGTTTCTAGGTTTTGTATATTCTTGTCTTTTTCCAAGAATCAAGAAAAAAAGAAGCAAGGTAACAGTGGCTCAAACAAACAATCGATCGACAAAGATTCGTGAAACCTGCTAATACCGATTTCATTGGAACAGACTCACTGCTACATACAAAGGTTCAATGACTTTAGGACAATTTCTTAAGTAGCCGCGCAACGAAAAAGAAAACCAAATCGACGTAAAACGCGATCGTTGAAGAATTCGATCAGCTCGAGCGAATCTTTTGCACAGACGTTAAGCTGGAGTTCACGGTTGACCATCCATTTGACAAAAGGCTTGTTAAGATTTTCAACCCAATCAGCTATTTCCATTGGCCCGTACCGTTATCACTGTTCACAATCAACCAATGACACCGACCACTCGTCAAAATCGCACAAAATAAAAAACCTATACTTTCCAAAAAAAATCCAGCCCGATCCTAAAAAAAGAATTTCTTCAAAAATTACCAAAAACCAATTCCCCCTCGTTCGGCGTGTCCGCAAAATATTCATTAAAAAAAATACAACCAAAATTTCCCATAAGCTTCCAAAATCCAAAAAAGTCCCCAATTTTTGGGTCAGCTCACCCACACGCTCCATTGAACGTGTTTCGATATTTACAAAGCAATCGACGAGAGCGTGTGCCCTCCCCCCCCCCCAGCCTCACCATCAACAACCTCATCTATTCACATGGACCCATGCAAGAGTGTGGAGAAAGGCCAAAAAAAATATTGAAAAAAATATATTATACCCAAGGACCACAGTCAGTGCGACGCGATACAAAGGTTCACCAGGGCCGGACCTTGTTTGCCTGTCTCCAGGGGGATGCAAAGTCGCAATCCAATAAGGTAGAAAAGACAGACCCTCCCTAGTCGCCTACCTCATACTCGAGATACATAGGTTTGTCAGTCCTGGAACAGACCAGCTGCTGGTCGACCAGCCGACTGGCATGAAGAAATGGTAGGAGTTACCGGACTACTGGCACCGAGTATAGTAGAAAAGGGTAGACAACCGCCTATCAACCCCCCACCTTAAGTTCCTCATGAACACAGGAAACGTATTAGACACAAGACTGTAGCTACTCTCGTTGACTTTTCTACGCTACAGGCGTTACTGGGACACACTGTATATACTATATTCCGAGTGTACTTGAAGTAGTATGCTTGGATGCTATATAGTATACACCCTGTATATACTATATAGGTACACTTGTCCTCCTTTGCTGGGTCCTCATTGTCTCCACTTGGTCAGGAGTCTGCGACTGGCTCAGGAATCCCCTGTAAATCTTGGGTATTACAGTCGACGACTTATATTTTCATGGTGTATGCTGTTATCGCGGAATCTTCTTCATGTGGCATTGAGATAAGATTGAGATTTTTTTTTATTTGAAAATACTATAGGGATATTTTTTTGCAATTTTTTTTACTATCTAATTTTATTCTACAACCAGTGGCGGACAGAGGAACGAAAGGGGGCGCGGAATATTTTTCGTAGGATTTTTTAAATAATTTTACTGAAAATCAGTGTGATGTATAAGCTCGAAACGTAATTTCCATGAGATTCAAAGCGGCTTCCTTAATCTCAAAGCAAATGAAAGCATCGCCCAGGTACGTACCCACGTGCAGGCTAGATAGTACAATTAGCCGTAGGAATCCCGTGCAACGAATGGACCGAGCAAACACTGCCGGAGTAAGTCTGAGATAAACACGTGGAAATTCTCTCAGACACGGCGCACATTTCAAAGTTAATATTTGAGACAATAAAGCCAAGAAAAACATCGTGGCGCGTCGACGCGAGGCGTCCCGACGCTGTGAAACGTTTGGGATATGGAATTATTGTATGTGACGAGTGTTTACTCTCACCAAGTCTCTCTCTCTCTACTTTTGACACACCCTATATATACTGACTTTTGCTCTCTTTATAAACCCTCAGACACCCTCTCAAATCCCAAAATCTCCCCCGGGACACAGTGGCGAACGCGTGGTACGTTAAAAATTTTTTTAAAAAAGAGTGAAAAAAAATGGAAAAAGTTTGGCAAACAATTTTTTTCAAAATTTTCAACTTCGTCTCACCTGCGTGTTACCAAGTAACATTACTCTGCGAGCAGACGAGCCCGTGTTTATAGGTGAGATAAAAAGTGAAGGGTGTGAAAAAATAATGTGGGTAAGGCCAAAAACCTAAGGGATTTATTAACTGTTTGCCTAGTGGGAATCGTGCAAGGTACAGGCCTGGTTTTCGAAGTCAATTCTTTGCCATACTGTATACGCCCCTGTGCTGCCCTCTGCTCCCACGAGACTGATGGGAAGAAAAGGCAAATGGTAGGGAGATTCGTTGGGGGTTTTAAAAAAAATGGTTTGTAATGAACGTGGCGATTTGTTACTTTCCCACCATATTCTACCAACACGTGTAGACCCTTGTGGATGGGACTTTATATTTCGTGGGTTGGTCCTCCTGTAGTCGCGAGTACCAAAATCGTTCGGCGGTCTCGTTTCTGTCTTTAAATCTTTATATGCTTGATGGTTTCGTGATGAATGGACATTCCGGGCATTCTATCGGGTGTCGATACCCTGCGGGTGAATCTCTATGTCGATAGTGTTGCTACACGACTTCGATATCAGGTAACACTATCTACGTGTATAGGACGTTTCAGAACCGTCTTGTTTGATTTGCCAGCCCAGAGACAAATGTTTGCCATCTACGGTTTAGTGGTCGAACCACAATGCTGTATCGGAGTAACGCAACTTGGCTAAACATTGAAATCGAATATGTGGAATCGACTGTACGTCTGCCATTGAGAATATGACACGTGGCTGAGACGTGTGAACGAACCTTAAAGGTGACTCCAGATTCTGACAGGAGGGAAAGGGAGAGGTGACGGTACGATTTGAATATTGAAAAATTAAATTCAAACTTTTTACTTCATCTTTGTCATTGATCTTCGACGAAGATTCTCGGCTAGAGGACCAAGAGCAGGGGTTATATAACCTGGATTTCGAAGTTTTCTGGAAAGTTATCGAAACGTATGAGAGACTCGGTGTAATATCGTTGGACTAAAGACACTTTTCTATTTCGCAAACTTTTACCCGGAACGGAAGTCCGCGACGTGACAATCTGACGCACGTGACTCTTACTACCAAAACGGGATTAGATGCTGGAGGAATTGACGAGGAGCGAAGAGATTCTTTTTTGTTCTGTAAACGATATAGTTCATCGGTGTAGATGAGTGGCGGAAAAAAAAAATTTTACATGGGTTTTATACAACACAGAAAAACTGGACAAAAATGGTTAAATCGCTATCACTGGAAATGCATACGATAACCCACGCTGGGTATGACGTGTGAAAGTGTAAAGAAGATAGCAGAGACATTCGTGAAATTTCATTGATAAGATTGCAAGTGCATACATCTGTATCTTGATTAAAAATAGAATTTACATCAGTAAAGAAGGGTATGGCAAAAATTTTACATAAACATACTTTCCATTACGTCACAATGTACGTTTAAACGAGTTTTGAAAAAATATACTCGTCATAGATTTGCACAAAAAGACTTGACCTTGATGACTCAAAAACGATAGCCATTAGAGATAAGAAAAAAAAAACAGAAAAAATCTTATGTCAGAACTGTCACACTTTCTTCCTTCTAGTTTCACAAATAGCAGCAACTGCATTTACCCAAGAGTGCATACAGTTGGCGTCTGCTTCAACATTGACCAGCAATACCGAATTACCATGTTCAATCAGCACCATGTTCCTACACAGAGTGAACGCAAGACTAGCAAAAATGAAAAGACTCACTCAAATCCCAAACGATTAGTTAAGTTTGTACAGTGATTAGACACACCTTAGGAAATATAGGTAAAAAAAGAAAAAGAAACGACACGAGCAAGTATATTGACACAATCGCTTCCTCGAAAGGAAGAAATAAAGAAGAAGTAGGTTAAACATGTTTTCAAGAACAATAAAATTCTTAATGGCTTGTTTAGAACTTTTCTAATCAGCAAGAAAAAAAAGATCAATAAAAGTGCTGCTATAGCAAACCATAAAAAAATAATATAAGCCTACATAACGCTGGTTCGGTGCATATTTTACTTTAGTCGAGATACGTTCGGATCAGCACACCCGGTATTTATCCGTTCGGTTAGGTTCTGCGAGGCGTGCGCAATTTTTCTTAGGTAAGATGATCGGCGACCTAGACCCGGATCTGGGGCACGTCCTGCAGGGCATCGCCGTGGCATGGGCACGAAGAACCTCGATGATGGTGGTGGTACTTGGTCTGCCTTGCTTCCACGTCCAGTACCAACCTACCCGATTACTCTCTAGGTATTTATTGTTAAAGTACCCAGACACGAAGACGGTGAACTTGGATTCGATGCCCCGGTCAAAGCGCGTCAGAGCGTGACGCGTCGTGCTCCCACCGTACAACTTTATTTATTTTATTCAGACCTGCAGCATTCAGTAGAGTTTCGTTCCGCAGGAGTCCTCCATTTCTCTTCTTCTTCTACTTTTTTTTATATACTTTATCAATCGGAGCAACGACTTCAAATTCAGAAGTAATACTGCTACTGTACCAATACTATCGGGCTGTTTGCAGTACGAATTGAGAATTTGAATTCTGAAATGTAATTTCTGGGTAATTAATTTGTTATTATTATTACACTGCTATTACCAACAATTAGAAAAAAAAGTATACTTAAAATGCATGTTGATACTTAGCTCACATACACCAGGAAGTTATTATGGAACGCATTAAGGAACGTAGGTTCGTTCCAGGGAATAATCGGCGAGCCGCGACTGTGGATGAAGCGAAACAAAAGGGAATGAAGGATGAGCGGAAAGAAACGGTGGATCGGAAGGATTAGTCGAAGGATCGACTGGTTATATATGGGAGTGAGGAAGATCGAAGATTAACATGGGATGCAGAACAAGACGAGTCCGGAGTAGAGGAGAGCGTGACGCTCCAGTCAAATAATTTTCTGTGCTGGTTGCTAGGCGCATGAAATGATTTTTGCATTCGCTGTTATACCCGTCACGATTTTGCCTTGTTCCAGGAATAAAAATAAAAATGAAAAATCGGGGACGTGCATCGATATCTAATATCGGCAGAGGTGATAACCTTCGCGCTTCGTTCAATTTTTTGCACGCTTATTAGCACGAAGCGCGTTCGTATCTGCATTGTCTGTAAACGGTGAAAAATCTTATGGGGCAGGACGGTGTATATACATGAGAATATAAAGGTGGTTTTACAAGCATCGACTGAAAATGAGAGATCGTTTCTTGAAAGGTATTCAAAATTTTTTTTAAATCAACTACTCACTTGTTATCGATGACTGATCGATATATGAATTTGCAAAGAAATGATTCGTTATCAGCATCCGTCGGGAGCATTTATGAATCTTAGTTACCTTGGCACAATCCATCCCACTTTGATTCGATGAAATTTGCGCACCCGTTATACGCCAGATTAATTCTACGGATATTACACTGCATGGATACTCAATCGGGAAATATGTTTGTGTACATACACAGGCGTCCTTATGGTGAGAGCGTCGTAGAACGGCCGGCATCTTTGATCGGCAACAATTTGCGCCAACTCATTTTCTATCTGTACCTTCGGATCTTCGACATGGCGCGCCAGGTTCGCACAATGCTTCACTCTGTTCTGTTCTAGTCTGCATTACGGATTTCCCACTGGATTCGATCACGCATCAGAATTGCTCGGTCACCGTTTGTATCGGGTAAAAAATGCAGTACCTGTAACAGACAGAGATCGATTATACGAATGAAAATCTGTTGATTTAAAAAAAGAAATTTCAAAATTCTTTTTATCCTTTCGTCTTTGAAATCACCCGTCTCTCTTCGGACTAAAAAAAATATTTGAAATATCTTTAATGCTTTCGACGATCCACCTGCTCTACTGGAATAGAACAAAACGAGTTTCTCGGATTTTGAGTCCTGTCCCGTAATGCGACTTAGTGTCAAGAAGCAATAACGACGTAAATCAGAAGGACCATCCCCTCTTATGGTTGACGCGTCCAGGGCTAATCTCCGTCATCCGTAGGGAACATCCTGGCTGGCGCAAATATGTCGCAAGTCACTGAACGGGATTAGTCCTTGTGACATTCCCGTGAAAATTCCTATATCTCTCGGGACAAATATCAAATATATATGTATTTATGTGTATACGTACACACAGGTACTACTTAAAAGAAAGGAATGGATACTTTCTAGATCCTCGAGATGTCGATCACCCGTAACGGGTATTAATATAAAGTATACATTTTGTGTGGGAACCCGGCGAAACAATTCGTGTTTTCAGTATTTATGAAACTGTTTGACATTTTTATGGGAATTTTTAATATAATGAACAGACTGATCAAGATTGTTGCGTTACCCCAGTAATCTTGTGCCAATTATCTTCGTTTGGTATATTAAAGAGAAATGCAATTAACGTACAAGAACAAAGGGTGTATGGGAATAGAGGACGTTGTTGGACATAGAAAAAAAATTGACGTTACGGTACCTGTCACTGTTACGTTTCCTAAGAACGAAAACGGTGAATTCCCAAGCGGAAACATGTAGACCCTTTTCATTACGAGTTTTTTAATTGTCACGCGAGCCAGTCAGTTGTTTTCGTTTGTATTAGAGACACTGGCATTCACCTTTTACTATTTCTCCTTCCCATTCCTTCTCTACCGCGAACGAAACAACTGCTCCACGTAAGACGTTGGATACCAGCTTACCCTTTGAGAAAAGTAACACGTATCCCACAGACTTGCACAAAAGTAATAATCCCAAGGAATCTCAAAAACATGAAGCAATTAATAACTCACTTAAGAATAATGATTTCCCGTTAATCCCGTCGTCAAAGGTTATGAGACACTGCCGTTTCACCATATGTGGCAATGGATCGACGCGCATGCGCACAGCCCTAAGAACAAAGCTTCACGAAACGACCGCAAGGAGGCCAGTCCGTCAATGCCAAAACGGCAGCGAGAAGACACGAAAATATTACATGCAGACGATCATCGCGCACATAACCAAAAGAGTGAGGATACAAGCAAACAAGAAACTAACCAAGCGAATGGCCGCGAGAGAGAGTGAGGAAATAAAGAATAAGAAATAGAAGAAGTAGAAAAGGCAAGAAAGCAAGGAAAGAGCTACCTGTGGCGTTCGTCGCTCGTCCAGATGATTGCGATGTCTCACGCGCACAATGCCAAGCAATTATTAACCTGTGGTGAGGCTTTGTAACCATACCTACGGGAGCTAGTAAAGGAGATAGATACATTGACTGAAGCGAAACAGAGAGAGAAGCATTGGAGAACCCAAGGCAAACGAGAGAGAGAGAAGGAAACGGCAAACAAGAAGGAAATAAAGTGAGTCCGGGTGTCTATTCGTCCAGGGTATGCAGATGTCACTCGGGTTCTCGAAACGGGTGGAAGCTGGGGAGACATTTTGGTTAGAGGCAGGGACATTTTTCAAAGTGGGACCCCTTGACACTAATAAAGATTCCTATGGTGGGTCGGTATGCAGACGGTTCTTGTAGACGAAGCGGCTTTGGTGTACTTTGGTATCCAATGTGTTCTAACGTGTCTTCTTCTTTCCTCCTTACAGAGATTCTTCCTATAGTCACTGTGTATACCTTAACCACTGTGTACCGTAGACTTACAATGGGACTCTCGTGGGGTACTTTGAACATGTAACACAGAAGCTACCGTTTAGTGTCATGGGACTGGCTATGGGAAATTTGTACGCGCCAACGAATCTTCTGGCGCACTTCCTCCACTGGATTCCCCATGCTTGGTCGACCCATCGAGATTCGATCAGGATTTTTTATGGGACTACTTGAGTTTCGTATCTGCATCATACACATGTATATAATGTAGGAATTTCGTGACGGCTTATAAGGCTAATTTTGTACCGTAATATCAGATTCTATGTAATTTTGAAAGAAAGGGGACTAATGAAATTTTTTAGTGTTAATTAAAATAGGCTCGTTCACGTTTAATGGACGATAATTATCTCTAGAATGATTTATTTGACAAACTTTTTTAAAAACGATCCATTCTGCGATTTTAAACCTGATAAGGATTCTGAAATTTACATTCTTAAAGTGTATCTTATGAGAAATATTCTTACGTTAATATTTTTCCAATGCACATTGAATAAACGTCGATTATACGATGAATCCCTCATTATGAGTTATGGGATCTTGAGTCTTCTTATCTCTCATCATCATGACGAACAACTTGCTTGATTATGCGCGCGGGTACAGTTGGCGCTGGTTAATCATCATAATTACAACTCTTCGCAGGCTGATTGGAAAAGAAGAGAATTACTATTATCAGCTGTCACGAATTCATGGGAATCATTATAAGGAGTCTGTAATTGCTGACATCATTGCAACGAATCAGACCAATGAACACAATGCACAAATTGGACACAGGTATGATAAATCTTATCCAGTGAATTGTAACTCGCCAATTGGTGCACCTCAATGTAAATTTAAGAGTCAATAAGTACCGTAAAGTCAACATGGCTTAAGCAGTTTCATCCACCATGGGAATAATGGCGGATTTACCTGAGCGTAGGTGTGGGATTTATGATGGCGCAAGAACAAACCACCTGACCTTCCGCATTTTCCATCCTACGCTGAACCTGACACGCGCATGAATACTTGACTGAGGAACAGAGCTGGCATCTTGAGTTTCTGGAATACGTCATTCGCAAAGAAAAATTAGAATGAAAATTTTTCAACGTCTTACCATCTCATACATATCATATGGGAACCTTATGTGAGTCCAAGGTATCAGAATCCCGTTATAACACACATGGCCAAGATGTATCACCCTATAGCAATGTAATATCGAAACTCTAAGCCAATAATGACATCCAAGAGAGATTAGATTTTATACTGTCAATGAACGGAACACCTGACTGTACAATGACAGTTTTAGTGCCTATGGATATTTTTAAGCTATAGTCATACTCTGACGTATGCATAAGTTGACAGCACACTACTGACAGATGATTTAGTTAAAGGAGGCCGCGACTGACGTGTCATCGGATTAATGTTCATGACAGTGGAGTCATTGACGGATGACGGCCACCGTGAACCTTCGAATAACTCGTAATTTTTTTTTTTGGGATTTGCTTCGACACTTTGAATATACTTAGATTTAATGTATCTGGTTCGGAATTTGATAACTTTTTATTTAAAGTTATTTAGAGATGTAATTACAATTTTATGTTTTTTATTATTGATATATATATATATATATATATAATTCCATAGCTACTTGGAAATGTATAATAATAGAAAAATGTATAATCATTATTTATTTATGCTACGAACTAAGGTATTCTACTAATTCTACATCCTTAATTCATTAGCTGGTACTGGTTGTACTCGCTGCACTGCAATAGTAATTAGAAGTCATAAAAATGGCTGTTCCTGTTACGTGTAAGTAAGAGATACCGGGACTGAAGTTTCTTCAGCATCGGTGTCTGCTTCTCAGATCTTTTACTCTGATCTTGCCAGAAGAATGCAGACGATTTGAGCGATCTCGCGTAATGTTCTTGTTTTTTGTTACAGCATCTTCCTTTCAGGCTGTAACCGTCTTCCTACTACTAGCCGCCTGTCTATTCGTAACCAGATGGCTTGGTGTCTTAAAGCAGCTACCAGCTTAATGTAATGCAGACCAAAAATTAGACCTGCTTTGCTTCGTAAAGTCAGACTGGAATACAAGAAACAATCTTGCCAGTAGGTTTTCCCTTTATTACCTAATTACCTTAAAAAATTTCTCATTCTCCATGTGACATTTCTTAATTTCCATAAATCTTTTTCAGACTATACCAGATACATTGAAAATCATTTTTTTAAGAAAAAGAAAAGGGGTTCCCACGTATGATCTTTAATTTAAAATTCGTTTATTAATGTAATTCGTATTTGCTCGAATCGAACGGACGAGCATTAAATCTGGGGGAAAAAAAATATTAAAAAAAAGGAAGTTGTAATTTTATCCAACGGAGACGATCAATTTGTCGTTTACCGGTTTCATTGCAACCCCTTCCTCTAGATTCTCGATATAAAAGTGAATAAAGCCGTAAACGTTTTATGATGTCGAACGTGTATTAAACGCTCGTAGCTTCGAGCTAACGAGCCAATTGACGCTTCCAATGAGGGGGAAAAAATAGAGGGAAAGAGTGAAAGGAAGAATCTGTCATCGTGTCCACTCGATAGCTCGCGACAACGAGGACCCACTTTGACCGCCATTAAAAGACTATAGCCATAAATATATCTGTCGAGTAAGACGATCCAAGTAGGTTGTTACCCTGTACATTATGGTTACATGGTTTACACTCTGATGGAATCCGATTATTTTTAATAGCCTATAATAGAAATATCGCATCTAGTAGAATTACTGTAAAATATTTTTAACTAACAGTGAGCCTAAATAAATGATTCCGATCAAGACTGATTCATGTGGAAAAAAAGACATTTAATTTTGAAATTAAGACAATTAATAGAAATTTAACGTAACGAGTACCTTGGAGTGAGTTAGATTCGAATTAGAATATTTTTCATGGATTTTTATGAATAATATACTTTTATAATTATTTGATACAGTACGTGAGAAAACTTTGTCAAGTTCCTTTGCACGCTTTAAAATACAGAGAAAGACCAGCTCGTAGATGTCTTAAGAAAAATGCAAGAGAGAAAAGTCCCTAAGAAATTAATGTGCTATTTCAGTAGTGCCAACTGCCCCAGTTCTCGTAGCGTACCGAGTTCCTCTTTGTAAGAAAAAATTAGGTTTGCTCTTCCAAAAAAGAATTCTTACCACAGCGGAGGAAGTGAGACTAATGGCCTCATTACCGGTAAAAATAAGTAGTCGAAAAAGAATTTTTTAATTTTAAAAAATGCAACACTAGAAGCCCTATCCCGTCGTCCCCTTCTCAAAGAGAAATAACATAAACCTTGCTTATAATCATAACCATATATTCACGGGATAAGTTTTCGCGTTGGCATGTAGCGTAAATTCAATGAGAGGCGTCGCGACGCCGTTCATTCGCAGCGAGAAACTCGCGACTTCGTGTAAAATGAAAATAAAGTCAAAAGTAAAAGACGCGAGAAACCGGCAAACTTTGCTCGATGTATTTACAAAACAATGTCAGACGCCTCGCCGCGACGCCCAGCGTCTATATATATATATATATATATATATATGCATAACCCACGTCTACGAATACCTACGTGCAGATTCTATTCGTCGACGCCGCACGAAATCACGTGTCCCGATTCAATGCATTTCTTCATAATCGAAAGAAACAAAAAATACCATCGCCATTTTTTTTCAATTCCATAACACGCAATCGCTTAATAAATCTATTTCGAGCACCTTAAAAAATTCCATTTTTACCACAAAATCATTTATACAAGACTGTCGTATCTTGTTACATCCCCTACCAACGAAAAAAAATTAAACAGTTAATTCCGAATAATTGCTCGACAGCCACTTTTCATTTTAAGCATCGTCGTTAAAATTCTTAATAATTATTATCGATATATCGATTCCACGTATCCTCTTACGAAACAATATTAGCAATTAAAATGACCGATACAGCACATTCTGTATACAAGCTGACCTACTGCTAACGAGTAGAGTCATCAGCTGACTAAGTTTTTCCTAAAATAATTGTGCAAGTACAGTATTCCTTAGTAAACCGAAGCGAGCAAGCACATTCCTCGACCGAGCTACATACATAGTACATCAATTCGTTCCAGATGTCAGAAAGATAAAAAAGAGATGCAGGTAAGAAATAACTAAAAATGAACAAAACTAAATTACGTCATAAGCTCACTCGCCAATGTATCTCTGAAAGCCACGTGCATACATCTTACGTATAAAATGCCGAGAGCAGCAACGCAGCGAGACGGCAATGCAGCAATGTCGAATAATAACACGCACCATCCGTCGTGTCGTTTTCTCAAGGCGCACAGGCAACTCAGCGACGCCCACGTTGGGATTATCCTTGAGACTCGTATACAAATGCCGTGCGAGTTGCTTCTCGAAAAGCACCCACGTTTCAGCGTGGCTCCCTGGAGTCCTGGTGAGACCCGGGTGCTCTCTTCTTCAGGAACGAATACGCCCGTCAGGACGTTACAGTATCGCTGGCTGTGGTACAGTGGATACTGGAACAACGTACAGTACATTGAGGTTAGAGGTATGAGGTATAACTAAAAGAACTGGAAAAGTCATGTCCACCAGGAGTTTCGCAGTGGGGCGTCTGTGTATTCTTTAGCAAGAAGAACTAGGAACTGGTACTAGTACCGATGGTCAAGCTTACCTAGTCCAAACCAGTTCGAACGAGGAGCTCGTGTATCGGTTGATAGAACGGGAACACGTTGTTTGCAGTTGCACAGCGTCCTTCTGACAATGAAGATGACCCATGGCCACTGCTGTCTCTCCGAGTGCAGTCAACTTCGTCAGCCCTTATGATTGCGAGTCATATCGCTTTGTCACTGTTACTGTATTGCTTATTCTTATACCGAGTGTGATCAGCTGTCTCAGATTCTCATCCGTACCTTAATTTTACGTCGTACAAGATCCCTTTCAGTATTATTCGGCGCTTCGAAACTCCTCGAGCCCACTCGTGACAGTTATTGGTTAGTTTACCTACCGAGCTACCTACCTTACCGACCGAGCACGGCGCTGCGTTCGCGATGAAAGTCTTGCGATAGAGTCACGCCGTGGAACTTGATCTCGCATACTGATCGGTCCTTTGGATTTAATACGAAACCACCTGTCCTGCAGGTACAAGGGGAATAGAATGTTTCAAAGGATACTTTAATACGTGACTGCAGTGTGAGGTTATGTCGAGCTGACGAAGCAGGCGCTTTAACGTGCTTGAACAGTGGTACCTGTAAGTAGTGCCTGAAATATGGCGTATGACATTTTGAATATACGTTGGGTTAGTTTTATCGATGGCAGCTGCCTCAATCCCTTGATATTTAATGGCACGAACGATAAATGATAAAATCGAGGACGGATTCGCACCTTGCTACGTCAGCCTTTATGCTAAGGAGCGTCACTTTTGAAAATTTTAAGAAACTCAACGGCGACACGCTCGCTGATTTAATGACTACAGCTGATAAATATTCATTCGTTTACGAATGAAATCCACCGGGCTTTGGGATCCTAACGAGCGCGCGACTTCCACCACGATTTAAGTGTTGTTCACACGCGAATCTGCCCCTTCGATCTTCATGGGTGTCTCGACGCTTTCCTGCGAATCTCATCGTCATCCGATCGGTTTATCCGATTTCTTTACCTCGACGTCTCTCTACCTCTTTAGATTTCTTTTTGTTTTTTCCTTTTCTTTTTTTTATCAACCCCTCTCTTTTTCTTTCATCCCTCAGGTATACTTTATCTTCCCTCTTCTACCGGTAGCCCCGATGGTACTGGTACGCTCCACGGTACGGACTACTTCAGGGAGATTCCTTCTCAGCATCCGTCCTAAATATATCTCGCCACAATACACTCCGCCTCGACGACTCGGTTTGGAATTCGACTCTGCACCCTTGGACAGATTCCACCTCGGGAAAGATAAATCGCGAGGATTCGTCTCCTGTCGGATTCCATCTAGTGACAACTTTTCTCCAGGAAGTTAATACTCCGGTTGATACTTGAACACCGAAGTATTTAAATCTACTGTATAAATTGTAATAACCAAAAACGAATCCTTTGCCTTGGTTTTTTCTTAGATTGATAGTGCCCATAGGCGTAGACGTTATCGAATGTATATACCCTGTGTCTATTTAACAATTTCACTTTCCCCTTGGTAATGGCTACTATCATTGTAGATTGAATGTTTGAAATGGTAAAAGGAGAAGGTCTTAAGGGATGGTTTCTCAGTGGGTTCAGCAACCCTTATTGGTTCTAGGATCCAGCTGTTCCTTTTTTATCAGGATCTTCAGCCCTGATGCTCTGCACTCTCCACGTTTTAGCAATCTCTCGAAATCTCAACCTCCTGTCGGTTTCTCAGATACCACCCTACACTCGCTAAGGATCCATTCGGTATATATACGGTCTGCTATTTCAACGGCGATTTCTCACGATGTTTCCAGACTAAATTGGAAAAGAAGAACGAACCAAATCAAAGGTATTTCCTATGAAATACCTGACCGGGTAGTTATAGGTAGGTCAGGCACGCCGTGCCCTTCCTACCTTCACTTTTACCAATCGATATATCCATTATCAATAATTCAACGAGATATCTACCTACACCTACCTACCAACCTACCAACCTATCTAGCCAGTCAGCCAGCTATCTACCTGGTGCAATCTGAAGCGGTTATCTCCTTTCACAAAATATATCTAGAGGTCTGACCAGCGTATAACAATAAGAGGTCTCATACCAACCTAACCCGACCCGGCTCTGCCTTACCAACACGATATAACCTACTAATCGTAACCTGAACTTTCCTGACCTTCCAGTAATCTTCCCTTAAACTTTTACATCCGAAACAATGTCTCTCCCTACTGGACCTCCCTTGATTCACTTTCAGCCCTATTCACCCTTGACCTTTTATCCTCCTTACACCTTGTCCTTCACATAAATCAGGGTACTCTCTCTGCTGATCTCGCTCAGACTCCTTACTAACCTTTCTAACTCAGCCAAGTAACTACCCCTTGAATATCCCTTAACCATCTTCACGAGAATCGCTTCATCATTTTAATCTATTATTAAATTGCAATTATTTTCTTGTTTAACCTCATTCTCGGTATTAGGTATAAAAGGTATATACAGTACTATTATATATACACATACAGTTATATATACACAGAGCCAAAACGACGTAGCGATAATAACGAAAAAAAATATCCAAATCTTAGTTGTTTTGATTGCTAAAAATTATTTAATATTTTTTTCAATTTATAATCCATCAATCTTTCAGGCGTGCTATTTTTTTTACTCATTCACCCTACTATCGGTACCATATCAATTTTTAATAATTTTCCGTATTTCACTTTACGTCCCATACGTAGCTGCCGGTACACAGAGACAGAGGGAGGAAGAAGGAGGTCCCGGTACCTAAGTGAAAGAGGAAGAAGGAGCAACAAAGAGAATGATATCCTCTTCCAATTACTCCGGAACTACTGCAAGCATTGGGAAATTCTGTTCTCGACTCGATGCTATCGATTCAACACGATACAATTCCTGATTCGTTACACTAGCGAACAATCGGCGTACGACTGCCGATCTCGTTGCTCTTTGACGTTGCCGGCGCACAATGTCACGATCCAACATTGACTGATTGCCTCTTTGTAAAACGATAGATACCTTCGCTCGGCCAGTGACGTATCTCTACGATTGTACGTACCTGCCATTCGCACGATTGGATTCTTAGTTACCGGAACGATATCGAACCGAACCAATTCCAATATGTTTACGCTATGACAAGAGGCAAGCAGCGCCAATTGTACCGGCAGTGTTTATCAGAGCGCAATGGTTGTATTTGAATTAGATTAAATTCGCAACATTTTTTTCTTATTCAACTTCCTCGTACAGGTCTCAAAGGAAAAAGGATTTTGTGTGCGAATTGATGATTTGGGAGGGGAAGGAAGGGGGTGATTTTTATTTTTTTTCTCATTAAATTTTTTTTTCTTCTCAACCTTTACAACCGTCCTGTCAGATATCTTAGGCTTCGCAAATTAAAAAATGGCACGGATTCTTTATTAGCACCTGGTGACAGTTCTTAAGGGAAAGGGAGAACACTGACATCTGCTACTACGAAATTGCATTCTGGGGATACAAATTGTCCTCGAATGGGGATGAAATGACGCGCTTCCTTCGTTCTTCCCTCTATTAGGTCGACATCCGAAAGAAATTGGTATTTAATTTGGATCCGTCCTCGTGCCTTATTTAAGAAAATTGTAGATGGGGCACATTTCTCTCTTGGATTATCCCCGAGCACGAGAGTTTGGGTTTTGGAGAATTTTTGGATTTTTTGAAAATTTCAAATTAAATATTCATTCTCAAATTTGGCTTACGAACCAGAAAATAATATATACAGAAATTCTTTGCTGGGTGTGTTGAAATTTTGTAAAAGCTACTGACATTTTGTACTTTTATCAAATTTTCTTTTCACCCATAGTCCATTTAACGTATCTCAATTTTCGAAAAAAAAAATCTCGTTCTAGAACCGCACGCATAGGTCGTCCCTAACGGTTCAGTGGTTAACCTACGGTGCCAACCACGACAAGCTGACCCAAGTGGTTTTTACCTAGACAAAGGTCCTTTAATTCCGTAATGGCTGCCCACGGATGATGATTCGTGTTCGACCTTCACTCCAACCTCTTAGAGCAACGGACTGCACGAAGGGACATCCGACCTACCTGCTGACGCCTACCAATTATTCAAGTAAGAGACCAATTCCGATAATCTCCACATACACCTAAACTCGTATCAGCGAATCCGTTAAAAAAAATTGAGCTAAAAAAACTTTCAAAACCAAAAAAAATTCCCTAAAATTTCAGATTTGAACAAATAGCATCCACGCTAAATTCCTCGATCGATATGGAAGAGATTACGAAAGTGAAGGAAAAAAAGAAATTATGAAAAATCCAAACTCCATTATTTCCAAAAGACACTCGATCCCAATGCAAGCAGGTATAAGTCATCAGCGTACAAAATTGCTATACTACCCAACCAAGGTATCAAGAAGCAACCCAGCATTATTTTAACGTTCCCATAATAACATTGTCTGCTCGCCTTTGTTTAATTCATGGCAATCTTGTCATTACGGCCGCGGCAAACGTGTCTTTATTTATTTAAAACTTTTATTATCATCGGGTGGACCAGTCATTTCGTTCGCATTTAGATGAGTTTTTAATTTGGTGTGACGCCAGGTATTTGGTTTAACGAGCAGGAACCCAACGGGCCCGAACCCGGCTATGAATAATATTAAAAGAAGCTCCTGACATATCCGAATAGCAGATTCACTTCTTTTGCCCTTTTTTCCTACCCCCCACCACCCCCACCTCCTCCCGACAATTTACATAATTTTTCCTATTATCTTTTGGGACGTTCCTTCCTCGTCGTGCGAATATTCTCATGAAAAGCGACAAGACAGTCAAATTCATTTCCCATATACATATATACCATACAAGCACCAAACATCAATATGACGTCGATATATAGTACATACAGTTTTCATATGCTCGTACTATACAGTATTGTACAGTACGTACATATGCATCTATCCAATCTAGAAATAACGAATAAAAAAAGACGAGGAATAAAATTGTGTCCGACTAGCCGATGTCAGGTAACCCAACCTTACCTTGTATTATATACGTTCATTTGGTATATCGGGTTACAGTGCATCACGAGGTACATCAATGTATTGACAGAAGTCTAGTTTTTCGAATTTTCCAATAACGGTGGCCGTTATAATTTCATTGCACCCGTGTCTTATGAACTTTTGTGCGCATGCGTAGAAAAAAAGGCGCGAATTTCAAAGGTTTGAAAATTGTATTACCGGAGAATATATGTTGGGCTAGAAATTATTTTCTTTAACGCAATCTCGCGTATATATATACCTGTATGGCTTATGTACAAGGTAGGTACGCGTCTTACCTCCCCTCCTACTACGGAATCGACGTGCCGAGATGGATGCCTTAATAATTCACAACTACCGAGACACGGCGCGCGCACATCAATACGTGATTAATCATGATTAGAACGGCATTCACACGGAGCAGTTTCACGAGCAATACAAAACCACGTAATGGCGCCTATATATCATTCGTAGTAACTCCAGCGTGGGTTTCAAGCCGATTGCTTTTTCTCCTTTGAGAGTAACTCTCTTCTTTGACGTGTAACTCGTCCTGTGGCTTAACCTAGACGCGAACGGGTGCACCGTAGCCTCCTCTCTCTCTCACACACACACAGTGCTTCCTGGAAATTCTGAATTCCGAGAATTCAACAATCGTCCCCTCAACCCCTCGTGGAATTCACGTGGAACCAATATGCCACGCTAGAATCATTTCATTTCCCACTACGCTGTTAGTAATTCCGTGGTATCGTGTACGGTACAACGCCCGTCCCCTACAGTACGGAATTTCGATTTCACCTCAATACACGTGCCAAAAGTAATTCGAGCACGCTAGAACGGTAGAATTTCGCAGAGCAATGAAAATACTGCGAATAAATCAAAATGTAACCGATTGAATAATTTTGGGATGTAAAAAAAATTAATTGAAAAGGAAAATCTATATCGCGTAACTGTCTCTGATTCGGTATCGCTGTGGGTACTTTGATCTGTGCTATGAGAATTTCTTTTGAAGGATGTATATATATATATATATATGTCAAGGTGTGTTAGGGAAATTAAACAAGTACCGAGTACAGCTTGACGTCGAGTGAGAGACGAAAGTAGTTGGTACTCCTGAATTTGCTCTTAACAAGCATCAATTATCAAGGGAATTATTTTGAATGATCTCTCAACTTTTATTGTGCTGTACAGTTGCGTATTAACGTGGTCCCAGACAACTGACTAGAAGCACGTGACGCGTCGTGGGGAACGAGGACGGATAATGATGAGAGACGAAGACTGTGTAGGGGAAATGCGAATATTAAGGAGTCGAAGTTGATAAGGATTTATACGAATGAGAGAGAGGGAGACGGAGCGCTGTCAGTGAGGAAAGGAGAAACGAAGAGAATCAAATGGAGCCGTCAAAGGATGAATAAGGGGAATCCCCTGGAATCGATGCTCGATAACGCGAAAGGATTTTACGCTCGATGTTTTGTCTGTTTTTGAAAAAGTTTTTTAAAAAGGACATTTGGCAGCCATAAGGGTCCAGTAGTACCAGCGAACACTAGTGGGTGATTTTTTTCGAATTGAGAGCTACTGTGAATTCGGGCAATCGAATTCTGCAGCGTTTGTCCTGGTCTGGCAGTGATACCACGCGATGTCCTGTAATCGTTATCAGAGCTTAATGGGGGGGGGGGATGTTATTCGTTCGAAGCTTACATCGATAGATGATCGATTAACCATTTTTCGTATTAGGTAAATAGCAAAAAAAGGAATATTATTTTGATTGTCAGTTGGGTTTATTTGATTTTTTTTCGTAATACTGCAAAAGGCAACGACAAAAATGTCTTTGGGGGATTGTAGGATCGTGATTTTTTTTTTCTTTGCTATCCTTTATCTCGAATTTATATTCTGCCTCGAATCGATCGGCTGGAATCTGTCAATTTCGAAGCTTCTTAGAACTCGCGTTGAAACGAGTCTATTCGCCAGGCTCGCGGGTCTTCTTGCAAATTTATTCAAATCCTATTGACGCACTGTGGGGATTATTAAGAGTGTATTGGATCGGATGGAAAGTATTAGCCAATCGGATCAACACCCACTCGTGGAGAAATCATCTTAGGCTTTGCAATCTTTTTTTTTTTCAGGTATTCGATTCCCTGCGTTTTACCTTGGAGAAGGGATTTGCTTTTTTATCGTGGACGTTGTAGTACAAAGAAAAATACTGAAAGCCGTAGAATTAATTGTGTACTCGTTATTTTTGAAATTTTGATATTTTATGAATTTATTCGAATTTCTGGTGTCGTAATGATATAGAATATATTTCAAAATCAAGGATTTGGTAAGATATCCATTGTTTGCTTAGGCAAACAGTAAGCCTAAAAAAAAGTATAATCCAGGTAAATTCTAATAACAAGTGTAAGACAAAGAACGAACATTAACGATAAAAAACAAGAAAAAACTTCTTTTCTTTCACGTCCTAAAAGAACACCCCTTATATTCAATCCCTTGTAAATTGACGTTATAAACGCGTAAACCTTCTCCGTAAACCGCGCATGCGCACTACTCCAAATTTCCCCGTGAAAATTCGTCATACCATTTTCATTTCCTAAGCACGAGTTCACAGTGCCGCGACGATACGCGGCGGCGACAAAATAATGGCCTCGCAGTGTAGTAGGCAGAAGCATATATGGGAAGCGGACCAAAGGAGTCACATTTAATTACATAACCACAGAGCCGAAAAGCCATTTACTCAAAATAATGGCCCGAAATGGGGCCCATCGTGTATTATTATTTTCGTATTTGGTCCTAACCTCGCCCCCGAAACCTGTCATATTCGACTGTTCCGGCCGGTCGCCGGTCTTAGTTTAAAAAGGAACAAAAAGTCGAGCAAGTACAGCCTGCACGAATGGTTCGACGAAAGGGCCGAATTTTTCGGAACTCCATTCCCGGCCCTTCATTACGGCGTCTTTACAACAGAGCGTCAAGCCTCATCATGCGGGTCACTCTCTGTGACTGGTAGCTAAATATAATAAACGCATAAGAATAATAATCCAAACTCTCACTCTATATATATCCCCATTCTGAGTCCTAGCTCACACAGTAGGTGGTAAGTACCTATCGATTCGTCACACTCGATATATTCTAGGATCGATTTACGTTTCGATTACTACCCATATACATACATTCCCAGCCAGAATTATATCGGACCAAGCACCTTGAACTTGCACCTAACCGGCAGCTCAGAACTGGCGCATCGCAAGACCAGCCAGGTACGGCCCACCTGCTGTTACCTTAATACGAGTTCATTCGAAGCCCGGATAGAAGCGATTTCGAACGAGGAAATAAGGAAACACTTATAATTTCTACACTGCAAAGTAATTACGGTATAGAATGTTTACTGCCTAATTACAAAACACACCCCTTAGATTACTGACCGAAAGATACAGTTCCACGCTCTCCGTAGCAGGAAGTGACGTCAGTGATGAAAAAAAAAATATGGAAGACATAGATCCAGTATTCGGTGGTCGCTAGAATAAAAAAAAAGACACCATAAGGATCGACAACACAAAGGGTCCTCCAGAGGTGCAGATCCGGAGTGCGGCCCCGGAGAAGATGCTGCGGCAGATTTTTACGCGGCGGCAGTAAATGTTAATCCCGCAACTCGTAATCCAGCGGGAGCCGGTAATGGGAATCTCCGACTCTAACTGTAATTATAGGGATCATTTAATGGCCTCCCCTGGTCCCCCCCCCCCCCGCCACCCATTAGCATCTCTCTCTTTCTCTCTTGCTCTCTTATACTCACTTATTATCTCTCTCTCTCTCTCTCGTTCTACCCAACCCCTCTCACTCTCACCCTCCCCTACGACTTTACCGTCCAGCAACCCTACACTAAGTTCAACTTCAGATCTCGCACCCTTAGCCCAGAAGGTAGAATTCGCAGGGCTCGCTATTCTCGCAAACCAAGCGGAACCCCAAATGCCTTAAGACTCCTAAATAAGGCTAAATACCACTATTAGCCATGCAGCAGGGTTGCGCTCGACGGTGTGCTCCTCTCTTGGCCCGTTTCCGTTTTAGCAACTATTCATTTGAATAACCCGCGCTTTACGACCTCCGCATATATAGCTTGGCCAATATCCGTTCTTATGCATCACGACATATTTCAGGCTCCCCATAAGCACTTTTGCCAACGGGTACTTTTTAAATGGAGAATCGCGCGT
This sequence comes from Trachelus tabidus, assembly GCA_030142655.1. Classification (NCBI taxonomy): domain Eukaryota; kingdom Metazoa; phylum Arthropoda; class Insecta; order Hymenoptera; family Cephidae; genus Trachelus; species Trachelus tabidus. Next base: position 2,850,612 of record JARQTI010000393.1, on the reverse strand, counting down.
CTACAACTTTCGATATGTATATACCGTGTGTATAAAAAAATTTTCAATCCATTTCATTTTTACGATCTCAATACGAAACAGAATTACAATCGTATTACCGGGTATAAAAATTGAAACGATCGGGCTCGAGATCGCTGAGAAATGCTGGAGCATCCAGCAGCGTTTCTGGTAACTTTATAAAATCTATATTTCCTCCAATTAATTCTTTCTATTCGATTGACAGTTTACACCGATAAAATCGCGCGGTCACTAATAGAATCGAATACGAGTGCATTTGACTGAATTCATCCAACTGGAAACCCGCCTTTCGTATCGAGCAGGAACGAGTTCACCGATCGACTGTGGAACATTTTTCTTCTGCCTCCAGCATAGCTGAGACAGGCAAACAGGCAGGTAGGTAAAGGTAGATTCCTACCTGCCTCTATCTATCTATTCTTACCTATCTATCTCTACCTACCCAAATGCACTTCGGCAGGACTTTACTTGGCATTCCGATGACTTGGCACTTCATCGAATAAACTTTTTAAAAGTACAGGTCACGATGACACGTTCCTTCGTCCGAACGATTGACCAGTCGGTGCAAGATTTGCACTTAATATCCACTCTCGTTTGGTACTATGGCTTTAGGCGGATATTCAACGATCGACAGAGGTACATATTTACGGACTTGACCATTCTACAAATTTACTGTCGTAAGTAAACACAGTCAATTGTTAACTTACTGATGTATATTATTTATACAGCGAATATTTTTCATCAAAATTTTTTTTTAATTTTTAATTTATCTCCGCTAATAGAACTTCGGTAGATCGAAAGAGTTATTAGAAACTGTCATTCTTTCGTGATCATCGTTTTTTCTGTTGGCAGTGATTGACCGTTCGGTGATCTAACCTAACCCAATCTAAAGCTGTCAATATGTGAACCCTGATTCAATCCAGAAATAGAACGTCGTATCAGTGCTGGATATCGAACTGATGGAAAGGTATCGGCTGGTATAAGAAGACAGTAGCCTAACCTAACCCAGCCTAACCTAACCTACCTTGAAACTATGCACACAAGGCGTGGCTCAGGACGAAAGAAAATTCGCAGCAAAGTCCAACGGTTTCGGATGGCTGCTTCGCCGCGGTGGAAATACGGCCTGAGGTGCTGGGGGATTTTCGAAAAAAAAAAAAATCGAGGGAACCGGTATAGATACTGTTATTATCTGGAATATCAGGATGGACTGTGTGTAACGGCTTAGACGGTATAGGATATGCTTCCATAAAGTACGGAACGTTAAATTTTCTTTTTTCTTTAAAAAAGAGGTCAGATACCGTTATACCGGGTGGTACAGTGCATACCGCAGATGTTCACGCTGAAGAACAATATTTAAAAAACAATTTCATCGTGAATTTAAAAATTATCTACACGCTCTGTGGCTCGCGTACGACTAATAATCCTCACTCACGTCTTGTGCGTTGATGCACCCTGGTAGCACGCCTACGAAAAGTCATTTCAGCAAAAGATCATTACATTCGCAACGGAAAGAAACTAACCGGGCAGAGCACGTTCGATACGAGAGTTATTCCGTTCCTTTATTACGGACCACCCTGAGTATAGTGCGCTCGTATGGCATAGGTTGGGATACAGGTCGTATCAAAAAATAAGACACTGTAAGATCGGCTGTTACTTATGAAAGTAAAATCTAGGGAATTTCTAGTTACTTTCGTGAACACAGATTTACAGTACGGTCGGTGCTTCGATCCGATGGGTATGCCTGTGAAGTACGGTATGGGTATACCGGTCGTTTCAAAAATTGCACATGCAGCTGTCAGGGGTTACATGAGAAATGTCCAAAACGGACTTTACATTTCGTGTATAATCTGGGGATACATTTTTTTTAATAAAAATAAATATCCCAAAATTTAAAATGTAAAGTCTACAGGTCGTTTCAACCGCGAGATGCTATTTGCCAAGAGAATTTTTTCTCTCGTTTTTGCCGCGTCTCTTTTACCACGGAATCAAACTGGCTGACGTCGCGAGCAAGATTCGTTAATACCATAAATCAAGGAACCCACAATTTCTCCAATTTGCAAATCGTTCAGAATTTTACCACCGTGTTTGCACTCTCCTTCGGAGTAACAGATCCCGTCTGTTTGTACGGCGGTTATGAGCGAGCATACAAAACTTTTAGTTCTTCACGTAAAAAACATTTGCGCCCACTTTTTTTTTTCTGTGTTGGCTTTTCGAACTATCGTCTCCTATAGAAACGATGCGCGCGCATCTCCTCGTTCTTCGACCATTACCTACGGTCCTCGTGGAATATTTGTACTCCGCGCGACGTGACCAATTTAATATTTGCTTTATGCCCAGTGACGTGCGATAGCCCGTAAAATATTTAGCGGAGTGTAACATACTTTTTTTTTTTCTAACAATACCAAACGCCTTTACGTGAATCCAAAAAATACACGTGGACTCGACTCTATTTTTATACACAGGAAACATGAATTACAAAAAAAGCCTCGACAGTACAAAATAAGAACTACAAAATTTTTCATCCCCTATTCCACGTGCTTCTGTATAAAAATGGAAATAATTCTGTTTTTTTTCCAAAAAATTTCTTTCGTGCCACGATATATTTTTTATCTAACCTGCATTGTAACACGTGGATTAGGATTGGTGTACTTAATACAAAGAGCATAGTACAGCACTGCTAATGTGTTTATATTGCACGATATATATATATATAATCCATGGGGTGGCACGAGGTCGATCTCGTGGGTTGGTATCCCGAAGGGATGGAGAATCGAGAGGAAAGAGGATAGCAGGTTCTGTTTATTTTGACGGGGGATATAGGGAGAAGGGGGTGAAAGTGTGCGAGGATCCCTGGAAGCGTCCATGTGTGCTCGCGTCTCGACGCCAACAGAAAGGGCGCCGCTATGCAACTAATTAATGAACTATCATGCTGGCTACTCTGCAGACATGGAAACCCCATTCGTTTATTAGTCGAACACCCACGTATAAGTCTGCTTGACGAGCGTATACGAATTATATATATATAAAATAGTATACCGGGTGAACAAATAGTTGGGTATCCCTCTTTATGGCCCACCGCAGCTTCCCAGGTAAAGATACAATTTTACAACGGGAAACCGTGCCCTCAAAAATCTCGAGTATTTTTCCCAGCATCGATGGGTCCATACGAGATTGACAGAATCATAAAAAAAAACAGCATCCGGACCAAAAAAATCCAAGCGTTCGTGCAAGATAAAAAAATCAAATCCAAAGACGAATTCTGATCTCAAAATTAATTCCCATAAAATTCGCATGAACTGCAAAATTTTAATCATTTAGCCCCGTTAAGATTTTATGTATCGAATTAACTTACAGTAAATTTTTTTTTTAATAATCAAGTAAAATTGACTACCTAACGAAGAAAAAATATTGTTCTCTCCGTGGCAGTCCCCATACATATGTTATCACAGAATTCCTTTTGATACCAACCAAAGTGCTTTGGCATAATTGATCGAGTTTGTCCGAAAAGCCATTCTCGCGCAGTCTCGACATAAAATACATACAGGGGAGCCAATATGGCCGCCAAAAAAGAGTTATCATCAGGCAGCATCGCGACCCGCGAGTGCAGCGCAATTCCAAAGTAGCAAAGTGCAGGGCAGCCAATAGAACGGAATTGCCGTGTCACTCGTACGGAAATGCGATTCCAGCTGCGGGTATAAGTTGGTGGTCCCATCTGGTTCCCGCGGGAGATGAATCCCCCCCCGCGCCTTCACCCTTCGTATAATTATCCAACTGCCATCCAGAAGAGCTGCGTCTTTGATCTTAGCTCCTGCGCGCACCTAACCTCGACTTCAGCGTCGGCCTGGCTTCCTCTCCGGAGATCCTATCCATCTAGTGGACCTCTTACCCCTCCCTTCCACTCCCCCTCCACTCCTCTCTCTCTCTCACTACCTACGTGACTTCTTTCATCTAGCCAATGGTACATAAGGTACAGTGCAGATACATATGAACACATGGATGCTGCCGTATTTCTCTTGGAGCTGGTCCACGTCCTCACGTCCTGATCTTCGTCCTCTCTTGAGGATGACCCCCCACCGACTTCCCCCCCCCGTCTACTCCTTTCCTGTGGCACGTCCAGGACAGGCCGAATAGATCGTACACGGTGATCGTGAAGTCACGCGATTCCCAGACGCTAATAAATTTTATTGCGACTCGGCCTTAAATTAAGAACAATCTAAGGTAGGTGTGTGTATATGTATATATATCCTAGGGTGGCGTCTAAGTCGTGACAAAAAGTGACTAACTCCAATGAAGATAAGAGACTACGATAGTCGTGGGTGTACGGGATGGCGTTGAAAATTTGAAATTCAAGAGAGTTATCTTGGCATATAATAATACATAGGAAATCGAGATAATTGATCAGAGCAGATATCGAATGACAGTTAAAAATAATAGAAGATGAGTCAATGATTATTGATAAAAAAAGAAATTCAATTGCGACATATATTTATGGAATATTGCGATCACGCTAATTATGGAAATAAGGTTATGTTATGTTTAATTGTAAAAATTATTATTTTTCAGAGTGGTTGATAACAAAATATATCTACAGGGATAATTAGTCTTGTAACCGGTTATCCGGTGCACCGCAGTCATTGGTTGTCTAGTAGAAGTGCAACCAGGATGCAAGTAGTTGAGTAAATAGGCGTGGCGGTCGTACGAAAGAATTGCATAAAACAGCGTTAAAGATAATAAGGCTCTTAGTTTATCTTGATATACCGAAGATTAACGTATTCGATGATATATATATATATTTCATTATATAAAAAGTATATATCGTATGCAATGTATTCTCCAGTAGTCCTTCGATGTCCCATCCCGATCGATATTTACTGGCAGATCTTAAGCACATACTCAGCGAGCGTCGGGCGCGTATCCCACTTCCTATTCTAAGAACGATTAAACGTTATAAACCCGAGCCGGATAAAAAGTACTTCGTCCCGTGATGCTGGCTTAGGTACCGTAAGGTTGAGCTCGTTACTCTCTTGAAGTGCTCACAATAAAAGGTAGCAACTAAGCGGTCGCGTTCCTGCCGCGTTTCCACGTAAATAAATTCGCCTGGATTTTTACTCCTTTCTTACGACGCATTCCGGTGGACGTTACCGTCGTAATACTTGACAGGGTATACAAGAAAGCGCCTCTAGCGAGTAGTATCGGTACTAACCATTAGCGTACAACATTTCAAGCTGAAAAGAAGGATGGGATCTGTCGAACAGATCCTATGGAAGGAAGATCAGTCATGGTAATTGGTAGATGAAAATTTTTTACATCGACTGTATTAACCCCGGTAGTCTTTACTGGGAAAATTCCGGTAGATGGGACTCGTTAAGCTTCGAAGATATGACGACGAGTTCGTTTCGAAGGAAGGTTGCGACCTCTTTTTTTTTTCCTACTGTTAGTGGATGATAACGCAGTGACGTAATGGGTCCTAGCAACAATAACAATTGTCGCAAAGTAATTGCACGAAGACGAACGTAGTCGAGGACTCCGGCATGAAAGTTGGAGACACGGAGGATGCTCTGTGTAAACAAGGGCACGCCTGCTGCAATATTATTGTGTAAACATGCTTTGCTTTTAATGGCCCTTAACTCTTAATGGATGGGGGAACCCCCGTCGCATTTCACCCTTATTTTCGACCCCCTCCCTGTATCTCCGACCGTCCTCGTCCTCCTCGTCAACGTCCTCGTTCTCATTTCGGGACTTTAAAGGATTACACATCCGCCCTCTTCCAGTTGGTAGAGTCCCCAAGGATGAGGTCTCGAAAGATCGACGCCCCTCTGGACCACCCCTGTTATAGACCCGAGTGTAAACTGGAAATTGCAGGGAGGTCTCGTATTTTTGGAAATATTTTTTCAAGAAACGAACGGGAGGTCGTAGGTCACGGAGATCAGGGGGTTCAAAGTTTTACAGTCGAGCGTATCGAGGGTGCGACCGGAAGTTGTTTCGAAAAGTCACGTTCTGTGAAACGGACACGTTACTGGGGTAGCACTGGCGAGGATCACTAGGGGTTGTAGACTTGATCAAAACGGTCCAAGACGTACAGGAAGAAGGTATCGGGGGGGGGGGGGGGTTGCAAGGGGATGATGCTGGTGCATCAGTCGCTCCCAGAGATCGCGATTCGCGGATAGAGCACGGTAAAACAAAGAAAATCCCAACCCCTAATTCGCGTCGGGATACTTAGGGGTGGTTCCAGCTCCAACAGGGAACATGGGCACTATGGCAGCAAGTAGAAAAGATAGAGACCGCGGAGCGTGCGCCAGGGTCAGGGATGCATAATGGAACGAGCGTCTCGGAGGATTGGCACGTAGGGGTTGTTAAAATATGCAAATTTTATGTGCTCTTAATTATGGCGGAGTCATAGCAGAGTCTCGGTGGTGGGATCCCGAAAGGGAGTGACGAGGTTATTGGCGAGTGGGCGAAGAAGGAGGGGCAGGGGAGGAGAAGGGACCCAAGGGTTGATATACATGGAGCGACCAGGTACGTGTCACGTACAGTTCATTTTCGATGCCGGAAAGCCACCCTTCGCCAGCTCGAAACAATGATAGCGAAGTCGCATTATTCTCGCTCCGATACCATTCTGCATCCCCTCGTTTCTACGACCATCCCCTTATTCCAGGCACGTAAGACTCCTAGCGTAATTTTGGGGCGGGGGGGGGGCGCTACCAGCATCAGTGGGATCGTCAATGTCAGGGGTGGTCCCTCGATCGTGTGACGCTCCTGGTAAAAGTAACGCGGCCAAAGCCCTGCTGGCGCAAAAATTCATTCGTCTTCCTTAAGTGGTCCTACCCCCTGTTACCTACCCCTAAACTGGGTGGGTCCAGCAGGGGTACATAATTTCGTGGACGCAATATCTTCGAGACTCTCGCTAAGGACTCGGAGTGAACCAGAAGGATGAAGTACCCGTCGCAGTCACTCCTGCGTTATACCTACCCCTACTGAACAGGGGTAGAAAGACAATTAGAGAAGCCAGACAGATCCCTCTTCTCCGAGAAGAAAAATGTCTAGCAACCACGGTTGGTCCACCACCCCCCTTACGATCTCAGTCAGGCACGAACCAACTTACGAGCCCCTATATACCGGTCTGGTCCAGCCAAGATCCAAGGGGTTGCGAGAAAAGTTATACAACCCCCTAATCATACTTCAACCCCTCCCAACCCTCCATCAACCCTGTTACCGTACAAAGCTTTGGCCGCGCCAGCCAGGACACTCGTATGATCTGAACTCGTTATTTAATTAAATAGGAACAAAAATAGTTCAGCACTCTTTTCCACCCCTAAGTCTCACCCTTAAGTCTCTCCCCCCCCCCCCCCGTAAATACCAATTCTCAGTGCTCATCCCAGACGAGGACCGGCCGAGTCAGCTGAAATGAAAACTCACGTAACGCTCTTACCAAGCGGTAGTCATATTGCGATCGTATATTTTATTTAAACGACGTAAACGTGCGGACCCACTGCCTTTTACTGCCGCTGCACTCTCTCGGGTAGTCCAGACCTTATTGGGATCCTTGGGACCCGCCGAGAGGAACTCTACAAGGTGAGACTGTAGTTTCGGGCAAAGAAGAGCCAAGCACGAGGCTATACGGCTGATGGGAAAGCTGCTCCGGAAGGGTGGATTGCGTGATAAGACAACAGCGCAGTGAGTGAACGACGCGGACGTAAATGCTTCTGCGGGATTATGGTCGTTCACGAGAACCGTTAAGCAGTTACTTCCCCTTCGGGCAACGTCCTCTTATACGTTGGCAACTGCGCTTCTCTTTGTCTTGACTTTTTGTTTTCTTTCTTTTGGTACTTGTTTTCGATCAACGACAGACTGTTCGATTGAAAAAAAATTCAAAAATTCTTATACGTACGTGCAAGTGCAACGTGGCAATCTGAACCAAGTGCAGCAATGCAGCTTTCATTATTAAAGGCATCCGTGACGTCAAAAGCATGTCGATGAATGCGTAAGTAGGTTACGGTTGCCTGAGTGCACGCAGTCACAATTTTTAATTGCAATTTTTTCTACTCTTGGTGCATCTCAAGTTTCTGGTTCGTTGCACCCATACTGCAACTGCAGTGTCATTTCTGAAAACAGATCTTAACGTCGACCCTCTTCCCGTTGTGCATACGTGTGACACGCGTTGAGGGATGAAAGTTGGACGTAGTATTTTTTTTAATTGCGTTTAAAAAATCAGAGCGATAACGATGATAAG
>JARQTI010000393.1:2658935-2842267 GCA_030142655.1 Trachelus tabidus | reverse complement strand
TCGAATTTAATTGGATAATCAATTTTGTACTGTTGATTAATGTTTGATTATTTTTGTTCAATGAAAATTCTTTATTAAGTTTCTGGTTCGTTGCACCCATACTGCAACTGCAGTGTCATTTCTGAAAACAGATCTTAACGTCGACCCTCTTTCCGTTGTGCATACGTATGACACGCGTTGAGGGATGAAAGTTGGACGTAGTATTTTTTTTAATTGCGTTTAAAAAATCAGCGATAACGATGATAAGTCGAATTTAATTGGATAATCAATTTTGTACTGTTGATTAATGTTTGATTATTTTTGTTCAATGAAAATTCTTTATTACCTTCTCTTTGCTTCCCTGCGCGCAATCCTCTCTGAGATTTCATCTTCTAATACTCCGCAACGTCGGCATAAAATTTAACGAAGCGAACTCGGGCGTCGCGACGCCCATAAAGGCGACCCGGAATCGTCCGTACGTTTATCTCGGTAAATGATATCGGTCCAGCGGCTCGTTTCGATGGAGTTAACCATGGGATTTTAGGGAATTTGCATATTTTCACACGATAATACGGATTAACCAGTACAGCAGTAGTTTCAAAATTTAGTTACGAAATTACGTGACTGTAGCTGCTACCGAATACATATTATACAATAAAAGCACTTTTTACCACGTATCCCGTATACTTAACCAAATTATACAAACTTGTATAAAAATAAGAAAAAAGGTTTAAAAATTACAATTTTTCCCACAAAATTCCATATTTGCGAACCGAAAATTTTGTAACCACCTTTTTTTTGGAAAATAGTACTTAGAACGCGCTTTTAAATAAATTCATTATTCCCGCCCTGAATAAAAAACTCATAGCACATACTCCGTTCCGAGTAACACCCAAACCCGTTATGAAGTCGCTCCATAAATAAATACGTGTTAACTCCGCCAAGAACGCAAGTCGTAAAACACACAGTCCCCATTACGGCAGAGCGTATCAACAATAGCGACTCGTGAACTCGAAAAGTGCACGCGAGCCGCTCAACTTAATGGAAGACTCATTGTGGATGGAATCCGAAGATGTTTGAAAAGTTTCACGAGCAACGGCCTCGAGCTGTGAATAAGAATTTCGTCGCCTCGTTATAGCCGAACGAAAGCGTTTTCATTCCGCAGAAAATAACCTTCATACAAACATAGCCTGAAATCGCGCAGATTCGAATCGAGATACAGGATCGAACAAATGGAAGTCACGACGAACCGACTATACATCGTTAACAGTATACATACTGTACTACGTACCGTTATCCCTGGCGCAACGATAAAGGGGTAAAAAAATTATTTTCCTAAAAATCAACAAAAGCTCAACATTAAAAATCGACAGTTTCCCCAGATTTACAAATGCGGCGCCAGGCGTCGCGACGGTATAAACCTATATCGAAGGGAGCAGAGGAAAACAAGGACAAATGTGCACAAGACGTTCCTCTGGGATAAATAACACTCCTTGACTCTTCCTCCCTGGAGCGACGACTAGTTCTCAGCTGCTCGCGTATTTCATTCTCTCCCCCCCCCCTCTATCTCCCCCCCTCCCCTATCTCTCTCTACTCTCCTTTAACTCAGCCACCCACTCACTCTCCCTTTCTCACAACTCTCGTTGGCCTTCTTCTCAAACTGGATAGCGCCGCTCTCGCAGCATCGCTGCCAACCGCAACTCCAAGGTGACTACCGTACATCTGTATCACTATGGAAGAGAGTCACTTCTTCTCTAGGACTTGTTGGATAGTTTCAAAATATACACATGCCACTAGCTATCCCGGACGTAAAGCCCAGTCCATAGGAGAAGAGCCAGTAAACGTGGGTTATATACGTGCATATATATATATGTATACAGTCAAGCGGAACAACAAAGACAACCCGGCTTGGATGACAGTATCGTATAGCTATAGCTATAGGGTAACATAGCAAGGCAGTCTGCCATTTTCGTAAAGACTAAAAATATCTATGGAGGACTTGGCGCGCGCATTGGGCGAGAGGAGCTGATTAGACTTCTCTTTTCGCCAGGCAATGTTTGTCTTTCGTGTCTTGTTAACGCCTGGCAAACGGGAGCTACAGCCTATTCCCGTGGGACACGTCTTCTTTCGCCCGTTTCTCGATACGCCTTTTTTTGTCTACTTTGCTTTGAAGACTTTACGACGTCTCCAATTTCGAGATTAGGTCGTCAGGTTATGTAGCCGACCGGGACGTTTGATCGAATGACTGATTCTCTCCCTGCTTTGAGACTCTTCTGATAAGTCGGTGACGTATCCCTGTGACAATTTTGTGTTTCGGAATTCGGACTGCGCTATTGGAAAATTCTTTGAATTCCTTGGTAGCTTTCAGCGCACTTGCCTTTTTTTATTCTTGTTGCATTTGCTTTTATTACACTTACTCGAGTGGTTTGCTTTGACTTTGTCGATCTTTTGGCAAATCCTAGCGGTATATATACAGGTATACCAATGGAGCTGATAAATCACGTGGGTTCTTACGGGAGTTCAGGTTTTGGAAATGCTTAGTCCTTTTGGGACTTTTTTTATGTATGCTTTGATAGTTTTTGATCAGCGTAAGGGTGTATGATTTTTTATTCTGTGACTTTTTATCAGTGAATTTCATCTCTGAATTACTTAATTATCCGAAAGACAAAGAGTAATGTTATTTTTACACGTTATATCGTATTGGGATAAAATTTTGAAAAAAAAAGAAAAATTTGAATGGTCAATTATATATATTTTGCCTTTTCTTAAATGGATTCAGGTGACGTAGATACTTTAAATAATCATTAACGTTACTACGTCTCGTTAACGTTATCGTAAAGACGCCAGGGCGTCGGAACTATTCCCCCTCCTGGCAGTGGGGGGGAGGCGTTGACAGGGCCGCATAAATAAGTCTCAGAAATAGTTGGTAACTACGACGACTTAGCGTCACGTCAATCGGCGTCCCGACGTGGCGTAAAGACGGCGTCACCGTCGATTTCAAGCGCATTGGGAATCAACGCCTTTACGGCACAGAGGAACGTGTCGTCGCGACGCCACTCGTCATCCGCCGATGGTGTCGCGCGACGTCGTTCTCCACTTCTTATGCCTGTCGACAGCCGTACCTATATGAGACACGGGAGGAGACCAAAGGGAATTAAAAAAAAAATATACGATGGCATAGATGATACGAACCGGGACTGGATGCACTTTGAGCGACAGTGTATAGTGACTAAATTAGAAGTCATCGGGGCAAGTCAGACAAGATTTTCGAGCGACGCTCCGTCGTCGCGACGTCCCGTCCTCTGTAAATCCATCGTCGAAAATCCCCAAAAAAGACATAATTTTTTCATTCGCGTGAATAACGAAAAAAATGTACACGTACGTTTTCTTAAATTTGAAAATTTTATCACATAGATACGTTATCGATTACACAATTTATTTTTCATTCCTTTGTCGCACTTTACATCGTCACTCCGTTGATACTCATCACCCGTAGACCTGTCAAGGAAGATATGTCAGTGGTTTAAAATTTATTTAGTTCTACGGTAATTAGTGTTTTCTTTTCATGTAATTGGTACACATACCGGCTGGTCCACCCACTTTCCACCCACCGCTCTCCTACGTAACAGCCGTTGGGAAATGTCATAAATAATAGATGTAGGTCACGTTAACAGTGCTTTCCTAAAATTAGAATCCCCTACAGCCAAGGGAACAACAATCGATAATCGATACCAATATGATAAAGGCAAATTCACAAGGGTCGTAAAAATAAAGGTGAACGATTAAAAAAAATGTTTCCTCTAATTTACCCATTAAAAACAGTCGAGCATTTAATTGTGGAGATTGCAATTTAAAAATAGCTGGATAATTAATTGAAGCGTTAATATAGTTACAATAATGATATTAATCATTCAGAAATGTATAAAGCGCTAAGTCATTCGTTAAATCAAAGTCATTTATTAATGTCCTGGATATCAATGACGGTCATTAAAATGTGTCTTTACTATCGATATTTACACTAATTATCAGCATAATAATTATAAGCGCATTATGCAATGAGCGAAAAAAAATTTTGATATCGAAACCAAAGAAATAATTCCACTTTGATTTTACGTAGCTCCACCTGAAAACCATTGTCAGACAAAAAGAAGAACAGCCGACGGCAAAGGCTTAAGCTTTAAACCGACCCAGCTTTAAGCTTAGCGTGCAATTAACCTGCTAAGCCCTGCCTTTAATTATAAGCATTTTTGGAATAATTGTGTCCGTGCATTATTAATTCGCCATACATACCATATCCTAGCACCCTCGTGGTGTCGCTACCCCTTCGCAAGCAGAGCTTCCTATTACACGTGAATACTAGGCTTTAGCCAAAAAGGGAAGGATACGGCCCTGGGATCTAAGCTCCAGGACGTTCTGGGCTCTTTCATTATTTCGACTTGACTTGTAACTTTATAACGCGGTAAAGCGCCAATTAGAGAGTATAATCTACCCGTGAACCCAAGGGATCAAATAAAGGACCATTGGTGTCGGATTTTGAAATATTGAATGCAATATAGGTATAAGGTTGAAAATTGAATTTTTGAAAATTTTAGATTTTTGTGAACACCAAACAATTTTTTACAACAGCGTTCATCCACTGTGGGGTACAGCATATAATCTAGGCAATAAAAGATTACATAAACACGTAGGATTATAACGTATTCGTAGGACAAAAAGAAAATGTTTAGCAAATGAAAAAAATTTTGAAAATTATTTTTTTCATTTACAACAATTATATATTTCGCCGATTAAATGGACCTGCAAAATTTTCCTGTCGTACGAAGTAATTGCCATATGTCACTCAACAGCCTTTTAGACTTAACAAAATTGTCAGCTCGCAAGCTTAGTATACAATACTGTATTGGATACAGGTGGTTACATATATCGCTAACCACATTCAGTCCCGGTTTTGCTATCTTTCCCAAGCGTACACCCGGTATACATAAACCCATCCCCAATATGTATAGGATTTCGTTTGTGCCAGACCCTTGAGAATCTAACCTCAAGGACGGAATTGCGTGGTCTCTTTAATTAAAGCGAGTATTTGCTACCGGACGTGGCAGGAGCCGCTAGGCTGCTGCTCCTATATCTCATGGCCTCTGCTTTCTGCCCGTTGGTTACTGCTATTGGCTTTTGGCAAAGGGTAGCGCAGACTGCGAAAGGGTGAAGGGAAGAGGTACAGGGAACAGGGATGAGACTGAAACAGAGGCTGCGGCTATGCAAACACGTTCGGTGGTGTCTCTTCTTAAAGTTACGATTCGCTTCCCAACAAATATTCCTGCACACGACGCGTTGCCAACTTCATGCTGTTGGGAGTACCGTGATAGGTTTACATGGCTGCGACGCTTTACTAAATTGTGCAGTCGGGTCGTGACATGGAAACTTGTGCCGGTGTCATGTCCCTTGTTCGTTTGAGGTTAAAATAAAAGAATGACATTTTTAATTCGTTATACAATAAAATAATTAATTTTCGAGCACAATTACGTTTTAATGGGATTTTAATGTATCTGACTTCATTATCATTATTATGCTCTCTAGGTAATTTAATATTATTACTCTTATTCTAATGATCGATTGGTATCGATGAGATCGATACCTCCGATAGCAATCTTTCGAATTGTCTATCTCTACTGGCTTAGATTGGATTCCAATGGGCTTGCAACTATCCTAACAAACTGTAATTACTTTTGCGTCCGCTAGAAAGCGCTCTAAGCCGAGCAACTCGATTGTGCCAGTACGGTTGGTTCTCATTATTACGATTCTTGAGCGCAGCTTTCCACGAGTTCGCTTTGGCGCCGAGGCGAAGCGACGAGTGAAAGGAAATAAATGAGAGCGGATGAATCCTTTCGACGGGATCATGAGGCACGTCCAAATCTTCTACGGGATTTACCTTTGATTGATCAAGAACTATGAGAAAATTGTTTGATTAATTATTTCCTATTCAAAAGAAAGATTTTTTTTTTTTTCAATTCAACTTCATACACCCTATTTCCGAAATATTGAATCGTCATCGAGTATCCAATTGACTGAAGTTAGCCGCTTCATCCAATTTATGTAGTGGAGCCATCTTCGGGTGGGTAGTTTTGAATCGGTCTCTACAAAAAATCATTTCTAACCTAACCTAACTTTTTATATCTTGTTAATTGCCCTCGCGTATAAGCATTGCTTTTTTATAATAAAAAAAACCTCTATGTAAATTGTGTCCTGTATATGTATATCAAGAGCGTACAATTTGGCTCTGTACTTGGATATCTATTTCGAGCGTTTAATAACATGGGAATAATTGTCCATTTCTTTTTCACTGCCAATTCGCGCCTACATGCTGCACGTATATTCGACTCTATCGATTTCTCGTAATGGTAATGCATCGCTAAGGAAACTGAACTACGATCGGACTGTAACTACTTTTGCCCAGCTGGAACCTGGTAATAGGAGTCGATTGAGTTAGTTCGTCTCTCGTTATTGCAATTCTGGCACCGGACTCAAGTTCCTCTTTCGAATAACGGATAACGCTGTAAAAGGGACAGGCAATTTTACAGGAATTAAACCCAGTCGATCAGTTCGCGAGCAATCGAACCTCACAAAATATTACCATACCAAAATGAATTTTTGGGAAATTATTGAAAAAACGTTGGTCTTGGACAAATTGTACGGAAAGATGAAATTTCGAAAAGTTCCATGACGTTACCCATTCGAAGGACTTTACATAAATAGCCATTGTCAAACGGTAAATTTCTTGAGTTAAAGCGCAGGACGTTTCTCCAATATTCTATTTATTAGAAATCATAATGGCTGCCTCGATAAATGCCATTGTCCTTGGGATACACGAGTAGACTTTGTCCAAGGGTGAGGGAGGGAGGGGAGTCCCCGAAAGTTTAAAATTATTCAATAATAATTACCAGTCAGCGACATGCTTAGTATGAAAAGTTTTCCGTCTCTCTTTAACCATTTGACCCCTTTAATATCTCACTGGTAGCAGCGCTACTTTGTTAAATTCTGTCTAAGAAGTCTTGGCAAAGGTTTCCTGGTCTTTTAAGAAATTATCTTTTCAGGTCATCCACGGTCTTCTCTGTGAAAACTTGGTTTACGCGTCAATTCCACCTGAAGTTCTGGAACGAGTCAATAGCGACGGCAGCACCACCTAGCGGGATCATTAAAAATTTAACGTGTAATCTTACAGCGGATACTTGACGAATTCGATAAGCGATGGCCATTTTGAATATGTCACATGGATTAAATATATTTTTCTATTTACAAAAGTAATGAAATAAAAAATCGTGATTGACTTTGAAAAATGCGCCAACAGAACTACAATTCAAATTTTTAAATACGGAACGCGCGGGTTTGGAATCTGTATAAAATATTTATTTAAGACCACGTATATTTATATACTATTGTTTTTGCGAATTCTCAATAGCTTTTTGTCCAATGTCTACAGGGATTTTGAAATCCCTAACGAGCACTCCTCTATACAGGTATACACATTGTGTCTTGTGTTTCTCCTATCTTACACAGGATTCCTAACGGGTAAGACTTTGGCACAAAAGCTGAAGAACGATAGGGGGCAGTAGGAAAGGTGGTTTCCTGAGAGATGAAATAGTCTCCGCTGCCTATGTGTAGTCGAGCGCGAAGTAATGGCTACGAAGTTAGCGAAGTCACGGGGCGTCGTTAATTACTCCCCCAAGAATGTTATATCAAACCTTCATTTAGTTTAACCCGCCGCCACTGGCGGCGCTAGTGTTCCCGCCGCCGGTGCTGCTGCCGCGCAGATATGCGGAATATTAATGATCTAACATTTGTAACCACAAGGATATTATGCCTGGGTTCCCATTACCATTGCTACGTCACTTTATATCCATAATTGTGGTAAACTTGTAGTGGCATCTTTCACGGCGACAGTTAATTGTCAAAGTATACGGATAAGGACGGAGATTCTCAAGGTTAATAATTCGAGTGATATGTATCGAGTGATCGAAATGATTTATTATGTCGATTGTCAATTTCTACGAATTTATTTGTAACTATCAATCTTATCAAATCGATTTGTGTCTTTGGTCGAATAACGATTGTGCGGACTGACTTTCTGAAGTTCGGCTATTGCCGTCGTTATAGTGTGGCAGTCGAGGGACTTTAATGAAAATAAATGATCTTTTGTTCGTAAAGAAGTGTAATTAGTCTCTATTTTATAGTATTTAAGAGGAATTATATTACCGGGGGATGTTCTCTCCCTTTCACTCTGTCGCTTGTTTTGAACCCTCTCGATTTCTCTCTCGCTCTTTCCCGATTCGCAAGGCGAATTAATTGAAGACAATGCCAAGCGGAGATTCGAATTGTAGCACGGCATTACTACCAACCGCAAATAGACACTCGAGCGTTATGGTAATGCCAACCGTGGAGAATTCGAAATATTCTCAACGGTACATTCAAATCGAAAATTGTTCATTTCGAATTATTCATGCCGACCGGTGTTCCCGGAAATCATAAAAAAACATGGGCGCAAAAAATGGAAAATTTTATAAATACTTCGAATTTTACAAACGTAGAAATTATTTTTACTTCGTCGATTAATTCTACGAGGAATTTTACAAATTTTTCCTACGCCCACGCGGTAAGGATAAAAAGGTACGTCCACACCGAAGATGAAATATTATCTCGATAGGAAATGTTATGAATGAGAAACAAATTTTTTTTACAAAAAAACCAAAATTTTCTCTCTTCTTACGGAAAGTACGACGCGAGTATCGTACGGGGAATGTGTATTCGATGCTTCAAAATTTCAGAAGAGACTGTCCTTCCGTGGCTGGCATACTCGAAAAAGCGACGCTCGGCGTCGACGTCTCGCGAGACCTCTGCAAATATTTTTGCACGACCCATACTCGCGAAAAGCAATTGCGTCAGAATGTTTCAACCATTGTTCGATTCAGCAGTCCCATTCCTGTCGTTCCCTCTATTCGTCTATTCCAATTCGCTCAGTTTCACATCACACTCGTGCAATATCGTGAGTACTCGTGTTAGTTCGACTTTGCTATAGGGTACAGTAACCTGAAAAACTTTATACGCCACCAATTGAAATGCAATTTCATTACGATAACCAATGAATCGTACATGAAAATTAAAAAATTAGATTCCACTTTTAATTGGAAAAAAATTGTTCAATATATTTTTTATTAACTCCCCCCCCCCCTGCGCCCAACTGCAAAATCAAATATACCCACACTCATGCTAACGACTTTGAGTCTAGAAAATGACGAAAAAGGGTGAAATAAGACTGAAACACAGAACAAGTAAGACAAAAATACTAAAACAGCATGGGAAATATATTCCAACAGTATTTCGAAAAAAAAAAACCCTCCAGAAAATCTATAAGTAAGATATCAGAGGGGGGGATATAGGGGGTACAGTAAGAAACAAAAAAAATCGCACGACGCAGTCAGCCACGCTCAGTGGCGAACACGTTGGGCCGTTTATAACGTTTGACAACTAGGAAGTGTCATAGGGAATTTATTTTACCGTGGCATTCACACTGCAGCTACAAGTTAGCGATACATCACCCGTGAGTGCGCATGCGCACCAGACCGTTGAATTAATAGGTGTGAAGATCGCTTAACGATTTTTCATATTTTTCCCCATAGCCATATCATTACCAACCTCGACCCCAGCCGCCCTTACAATCCGCAAAACTTCATCAAACCTCCCACCGTTTTCCCATAATTTTCCAAAATCTTCACAAAAAAAAAAAGATTAAAACTAAATATTCGTACAGGGCAAAACTTTTTTATCAGTCCTCAATCTTTTTTTTCAAAATAACATTAAACATATCATTATATCCATATCGTTACCTACGATTCTACAGGGTGGCCGATCCATGAGGAACGAATAAGGGTGAAAATACTGTAGCATTAACTCGAACACGGGCTCGACATAAATATTAAAGAGGTGGCCGGTACCGAACCGCTTTGAATTAATAATTGTCCCTGTCAGACACGTAAAGCGGCAGCTTGCAGTCCGAACTTCAATGCTGATGGGTAGAAACTATCTCGTCATTTGGAATCCCTTGAGATGCACTTGGTCGGGCACCTTTACGAAAGCGTATATGGATAGCTGTATATATATATATATCGTACCATAGGTAGATAGATACCTTGATACCTTACTACGTACTTGTCTCACGGGAAATTCAAAGCGGGTGGGTTCCTATTTAATAACGCCATTACCACCCCCACCCCTCCTCCCACCCCTCGGACATATTCGACATCCAGATAACACATCGCTATCGACTATGAATTACAACCCGATACTTTATCATTGACCACAATTATAAGAGCCTTCGCGCTATAGCCTATTTCCGCTAACTTCGTAGTATACAGAGAGCAGTCAAAAGCACACGAGACCATGATTTCGAATAATTAATATTAATTACTGCAATCCACTAATTATATTATAGAAAAGGTAATTATAAAAAATAAAAAGGACACCCGTTATGTTTCCGCGCTGTAATAGATAAGGGTGAAAATAATTTTTTTGAATGACAAGGGCTTATCAAAAAATTATCCAATACCTCCAGATAAGAACGTAAGATCGTTAATTTTTTTTTTAAAGATCCACTGCGTCTTTCCCAGCCTCCCCTCGGTAATCTTCCCGTGGACCTTTTCGCAGCCGCCGCCAGCCTCCCGATATCCCGAAGCTTGTTATCGCTCGATAATCGACACGAGACACGTACCAAGGCCGGGCACGTTGCCGGAAACTGAATTACCAACTGCAGCATGATTTAATAATGCCCAACCCCTACGATATATCGAAGCCATTTGGCTCGCGTTCAAGCATAGCTCTGCCTCTACCTCAGTCTTTACCCCTCCCACCCCCCCGCCACTCTACCCCCAACCCCTCAATACTTCACTTCGATTCGACCACCCCTCTCACGCTGCACCCCTCAACCCCTTATTTTCATGACTGTGACAACATATCCTGCATCGTTCGTAACCCATTCTAAGCCACCCCACCACGTATCTTTACGCCTTCGTCCCCTTGCCGCAGTATCAACGCGACCTTATCAGCCTGACCGCCGTTCGGGTTAGAGTAGATATGAATTTCCAAAAATCCTGACGTAATAACCGCTTGTGCCTCGTGCGAAAATGAACTTTGACCGATTTTACGTGTAATCGAGAAAGCTTGGATTTTCTCGTGAAAATCGAAAGTTCTCAAATATCGGCAATGTTTTTCCAAAATTCATTAAATACATATCGAGCAATTCTAAGTGCGAGCAATCGATCGGAAATCGATTAGCACACTACGATTGATAATAACAATAATTTCGCACGGATAAGAAAATTTCACAATTCCTTTTACAGACTCCTAATGTCATACCAATAACTCGACGCGATTCTCGACTGTACCCACACGCTAATATGTAAAATCTAAGCTTACGTCACAATAAAAGTCATCGTTCAAACGATGGATAATCGATATTATTTCTAATCGCCATCCCTAATCGTTGAATCGACTCTATCGTCGCTATCGATAATCCCATACCAATCCTTCTCTAAGTCACTTTTGGCTCACAGTATACAAAAGACTCGAGGACTTAATATATTTATACACTGGGCAATAGCTATCGATCCACTGGGTGGTCTTTGGTATTATGCAAAACATACTTACACACTAGCACGGATTATTACCGATGTATTTCTAATACCCACAGAGCTTATTATACCGTGTGATCATTCGGTACCTTAAACAGTCATCGGATACCTATATATATATCCCTACCTTGAAACGCACTCTAGCGAAGACTCTTCGTAACGTTGTACAACACGCATTGCTTATGGACGTAACAGAGGAGAGGCCGAAACGTGTACGAGCACTGTGCACATAAATTGCGCAAGACAATCGGCAGGGAGTTATGCATATGCGTATACGTAATGGCCTACGTCACAAAGGTACAAATCATAAATAGAGAACAAGTACGCAGGTACATATGAATGAACAGCATGAAAGGCATATACTGGGTGATTGAGAAATACGTGTGCACGTACAACGAAGTACAGTAATTATTATTCAAATAAGTGACGTATAAAAATAATACAAATCGATAGAATCAATTGGAACACTAATGAATTATTAATTCGATTGTCAGTCACCAGCGTCGAATAACGATAACGAGATCGACCGCGTTTTTTTTGAATCTCCCGCCAAAATACAACAGCGATAATATTCTCCAATAATTCCGCCGGACGAAGTGGGACGAATCCAGAGGGCGCTAGTGCTTTCGTAAAATGTCGACGTATTGTCTTAGCAATTGCTGCCATTATTAAGGAAAACAATCGTGGCGTGGCGCGAGTCCCTTGTTCGTCGTTACCGAGAGTAGAATGAGATTAGGGGACGTGGGGAGAGGAAATATAAAGAGAAAAAAAAAAAAAAAGAAGTCCAAGATAAAGATAATGGAACGACCAAGCGGAATCCATTAAATGGCGAATCGAGCCGAGTTCTATTGATTTTTCTAATTAGTGGATAATTGCATTCCGATCATGCCACTTTGCACCCTTAAGGTGTCCTCGAGAAATTATTCCTTCCCTTTCATTTTCTTACCCTCGTCCAATGAAAAGCTATGCTACCAGGACGGGAAGCTTTTGACGATTTTATTTGAATAAACATTTTTTCTTCTCCAAACACCCCCCACCCCCCACCCACCCACTACAGTCCCACCCTTAGATCGCCTCCATCGAACGTCACTGTCCCCAAGAAAATCGGAAGATCAACCCTTATCCTGTTTATAGTACATTTACTACCACTATCGAAAAAGGGGTGGCTATTTGAAAGGCCAATCGGATCGTATTACCGATGCCTCTCCAGGGCCGTAGGCCCATTATAAAATCAAGTGGGGCTTAATACGATAAGTAAGGTTCGTTATTTGAAGAGGACGCCAGCTAGAGATGGTGCCAACCCATAGACTATAAGCGCTACATAGATATACCAGCTCCGAGAGGAATAGACGAGCCGAAGATAGGGGTGACTCGGTGGAGTATAATTTTGAAAAAAAAAAAAAAAAGATCGAAGACCCTTGAAAAAAATATGTTCCTCGTTAAGAAAAAGAAGAAAAAAAAGAGAGCTAAGCGGAGGGAGCCAAAGCGAAGTGCAGCAAGTTGAATCGGTCGCGTAACGAGAGACAGAAAAGTTTTGGTCCAGAAGGAAGATGCTGCGGGAACATCTTGAGGAGTTTGTGTTGGTTGATCGAGGAGGGACACGAAGATTGGTAGGTAGGTATCCTTAAGATAAAAGGACGGAGAGTAGTAGTAGCAACCTGAGTGAGATAAGGGGCTCCGGTAGTTTCAGAAGACAATGCCGCCCATAATTGGATCACGAGGCTCGCGCTCCGGAATCCTTAATTCTACCGATTGGCTCCACCCTCCTTTTCTCATCCTTAGACATCCTGATCCTCCTTCCCTCCCCCTTAACCAGCCCCCCCCCCCCCCGTTAAAGCAACTGCCTTTTCTCGTCACCCTTCCCCTCCTTATTCATCCTTACCGACGTCACTCTCGCGACGTTTCTTCAGACTGAGTGCCTGTATATCTATATCGTACGTTCTTACTTGTGTGTATATGTATATACATATATAGTATTATATATATATATATACACAGCCATCGGCAGGGACTGTCAGAAACAGGAAACCCGTCATTGGACTTTTCAAGAGAGGTGAATAAAGTCAAACCGAATTCTACCGATTGAATTTTCCCGGCGATTCTTTGAAATTCGCGAAACGTCTTTTTTACCTGAATACGTAAAAAAGAAAGTTAATTATCATGACGATAACAAAGTGCCGAAAAGTTCTATCGATCTGTCAGTCAAAATTTTGCAGTATAAACTCTTCACGATCGATTCTCACAAATAACTTTTTTTTTTTTTCGTGGTACAATTGACGTTTCTGTTGAAAGTTTTATGGGAGGAAATAAGGTTTTTTTTACTTTCTTTTTTTCTTTCTTTTTATTCAAACAATTTAAATATCCAGAACGGAAATGACACCGTGACGTATTAATTCGATCGTTCTGATACGCATTGCTTGACACACCTGCTGTACTGGAATCTTCGTTAAATGTATACCTGTATATGTATATACACTGTGTCCTAATTACAGGGACGGGTTGTTTCTCTTGCCGTTGTTACCCTAAACGTTCCAGGGTGCGTATTAAGAATTGGTAGAAGTAAAAAAATAAATGAGACAATACCCCAACCTTTTTAAGTGGTCGCACCCAATGCCCGAAGCGGCGCACCTGTCCAGGTGTCGATGCCGGTTGCTCCCGATTTTTCCTT
The DNA here is from genome assembly GCA_030142655.1 of Trachelus tabidus. Taxonomy (NCBI): domain Eukaryota; kingdom Metazoa; phylum Arthropoda; class Insecta; order Hymenoptera; family Cephidae; genus Trachelus; species Trachelus tabidus. Next base: position 2,827,942 of record JARQTI010000393.1, on the reverse strand, counting down.
CCGATCTGTAGAATCCAGATCCGAACTCACGTAACGAATTCCTCTCTCATTAGTCTCGAAATTCCAGCCAAATTATTTACCAGGGACTTACCGATCACCGGGTATAATTTACATTGGGACGGACATTCGTTGGATTTCTACGATTTAATGAGCTTTCTAATGCATTAAGGCTAGAACTTGTAGATGGCGAACTTGAGATTTTTTATTAAATAAGTATCTTTTTATTTGATATTTTTTTTTGAGAATTTTTTATTCGTACTCCTGTTTCAGGGTCAGTCTTCTTTCTGGTGGTTTCTTTTTATTAACTTTTCAATGTTTATGCTGATCTAACCTTTCTCACGCGTTTTTACGTAGAAGCCACGGATATGTCGGGGGAACAATGTCGATCGTATGAGCGTGGCAAAACGTCTATTCCACCTGTAAGAAATGGGAAGTATTTATGGGCCCCCGGGTATTATGTCGACATAACCCGCTTCGTCACGCGCGTCATCTTCATAATTCAGTATCCCTCTAATGGAAAATTGAATCGTGTGTCGAAAGCTGCTAATGGCCCTCCGACCATCAAAAATGAGCTCGTAACACGTTGAGGCTTCTCATATTGGAAAATAAATATAATAAAACGGTAAAGGAGTTCAATTTTACAGGTAACAGTCGTTAAAAAGGATTCAAAGAAAAAGATTCGTATACCATTGGAAAATTCGTAATTTCGATTAAATCGTGAATCAACGATTATACAGAATTTTCTTAGTACTTCCAAAAAAAAAGTGAACCGAACTGTCAATTTATTGCGTTGATTATTTATCGATCGATCCTGCCACAGCAATTCAGTACCATGACCAACGTTACAGAAATAAAAAAATATTTTTTTAACAGTCGACAAAAAACGTGGCAATTTCATACGACGAACGTGCGTACACAGCTCGCGGAAGGTCGAGGTAATGCTCGGTAATTATTCAGGCAATTTACATCCAGGTAATTTGATCTCTTCCACGTGCACGAAGAATAATTACGTAAATGATAGATGCCGACCTGATTGACAAATATAGATAAAAGCCCAATGCACAAGTTGCAGGAAGTCCTTAACGAAGACCGTTAAACTCGGGATTAAATGAAAAATACTTTTGGAACGTCCTGTACGCGAAACTTGTCGATTTCTAAGTTTCCACCACAAAAAAAAAGTTAAAGCCCACTTGCACTTTTTTTAATTATTTACACAGTGCGATTAATTAAATGGCATACGTCAACGTGTCGATGATAATTAATTACTAGATATCATTTTTCATTGGCATCCCTTCATCCGCCAGCTTCGCAATAGATTACGAACGCCGGTGATAATGAAGCTCCAGATTAACATAAGAACCGAGCCGTACGATATCCGTCGGCAGATGTAAATGCCTAGCAATGCGCCATTGTATCCACTCAGCCATCGGCACACTTCATTAGTCGTAACGACTAATTACACGAAGCTGCTCCACTTTCGTAACACTCTCGCTTTCCAATTGGAGAAACTAATTTCAGCTTTCGAGCAGTGGAACACGAAAAAAAGAAAAAGGACGTCATTCCACCCACGGACATTCACCGTTAACCGGCCAGTGGTACCAACAGAAAGTCATGGGAAAACAATGCAAAATTAATCGGCCATTGCAAAAAAGGATTAGCAAGGAATTAATATTTTTTTTATAAAAAAAAACAAATAAAATAATTTAAAACACGGGGCATCGTCTCTTTCGAATTTTCAAATTTCCCGCCGTACACAAGAGACTAATCTCTTCATCTCCAGTACCTACCGCACGGGTCCTCGGTAGTGACCCCGTAAGGTCAATTTATGTTGCGAAACGTGCAGCGTGAACCTAACGAATTGTGACTGCCGTTGCGCAACGCGAATAGGAAACCGGCGTCACCGTAAACGGGGGTGCGGGGGGGGCCTTCATTAATTCAAGTCGAATGGGGTGAAATTCGGGTCCCTGCAAATTCTGTTTTGGCATTGGGATGTAGGAAGGATATAGGGACTGAATAGATAGAACTGCCAGAATGGCGGCAGGTGGGATGACTCCCCCGGGTTCGCCACGTTATTGGACCACAACGATTGTTCTATACGTATCGGGTGGCTCATAAAAAATTGCGCCCTGATCCGGACCGGTGAGAGAAGTAACTAGAGAAGAGGATGAAAGAAGTGAACTATTTAGGGGAAAAGAAATTTAGCGTTGTAATTTAATTTCTAAAGACGAGGAAACATTTTTTTCTCGCCTCGTGTAACCGCAGTGAATTATTAGAATTTTGAGAAAATCGATTTTTTCGAAAATTATTCCATTGCGATCATCGACGAGGAAATCTCACGCGAAAGTATCCAGCATCCCTACGTGTCGCAATTCGTCCCATTGATGCATCCTCCGCGAGTATAATACATTGCCATCGTAATATAGGCAGTTACATACGTGAGAGACATTCATTGCCAAGATGAAACGATAGATAGGTCCATAAGCGTCCTATCTGCCTATCGTATCTCCACGGAAGTCAGACTGAAAGGCAAGCAGGAGTGTATCGGGGGAGAACGAAGAAGAAAATTCCCTAGAGAAATGTGCACGCTAGCTAATCTCCTGGAATGAGACGGGACGCGATTCTATCAGATATCCTAGGGAATGTCATTCCTTGAACGGCGAAGAATCAACGTTATTTAGGTAACCAGATAGTGACATGGGTCTCGAATGAAAATTTGACTTTTTTTTTCTTAGAATTCGTATAATTGACCACTCCCGTCATTTAACTTTCCGACCAAGTTTCGTCGTCGAGTCAACCTTCGACTACGTCACTGTCAGGAGGCCCGGGGCACCCCCATGGCCTCGTTCCACCATAAGCACCGCCACTGAACGATAACGCCATCTTGTTTACGATTATTTGCTCAAAGGCGGCGCCACCAGATCAGATTTACAGATCGGTATAGCCAACTTCATATTTTCCCCTAGCATCATACCGCTGTACCCTAGTATTTCGTTAGCCTTGAATTTTCCTAGGGAATTATCAAATACATTCTTTTAGATATTCATTTCCACACGAATCCTAATGCTCAATCCGAATACGTAAGAGTGTCAGATAAATTTCGATTCGATGAAAAAAAGTGTATACAGAAAATCCTCAAACACGAAATACCTGCCATTCAAAACTAATGGACCGGATACGCGATACAGTGAAAACTGACGAATTTGCAATAAATCCAAACGAACTGATAATTCATTCGAAACTGTCCGCCGCGCGAAAAGTTTACCGAGCGACGGAGTGCAATAATCCCCAGGCAAAAAAATTCCCTAGGAAGGAAACAAAAAAAAATGCATTTTTTCCCCTCAATTCAAACCCGTAACTCTTTCGCGGCTATTCTCGTGTATCTTTTATTTTCCCAATTTTTTCCCTACCCTCTACAAACGTTTTTCCTACAAAATCTCGAGCGCAGCTACATTCGGACACAGAAAAGCCCATTTTCGATCACGGATGCTGGGCTGTACGTGCGTTCACTCCATAGAGTAACAACTATATATATATATATAGTCTTCTCTGTATTTCAATGCACTCCTACATCCAACCTATATATACATATATATATGCACATGCATGTGTCCCAAAGCGGGGGTGGGCCTCACGAGTGATGCGCGAGTATGTGCTCGTGTGAACGCGCAGTCATCGGGGAACCATCAATCCTGCAGGTGCAATCCAGTACGGACCCACAATGCACCGTGAAACGCTCTAAAACATAACACCTTTTGTCCGGCCGCCATTGATTGAATCGAACAAAGGATCAAGGATAGCATTTCGTCGATTTAAGGCAAGAGAGACGCCGTAGCGCCGTGACCTCCGTGTTAAACGCGCGTGACCAATCCGTGTGGAGTAGATACTGTACGAATTAAAAAAATTTTTCATCAACGCGCATGCGCGTTCAAGACCAATCGAACGACAAAATTTGGGTAAATTTGAAAAACCCTTTTTCTCCAAATTCTTGCCCACAGATGCCCTAAATCCTAGGAAGATTTTTCATTGTACTAAAAGAAATAATGAAATACGAAATTTGCTCAAATTTTGTAAAATCGCCAATGACGTCACAGTCCCAAAAATGAATACACTGGACCAATATTCTCCGCGGAGAACGTGCTTTGCGCCGGGCCGAACTCGTTAATCACTGTTCAGAGCAGCTTGTGATTGCTATGCGAGCTAACGTGTACTCGCTAACAATATCATCCCTTGGACACGATACTATACCGGGTGGCAAAGTGCTAAGTGTGAATTTTCTAGGAGGAAAGTAGTTTTCCGTGGGATTTTACTTGAATTTCGAAAAGTCACGTAGCCTCGAAAACTGTCTAGGGACATTTTCGACGATCCGTGTATATGAACTGTGGCTTGGTTGCTCAGTGAAGTATCCATTTGTCGCTGAACTATTTATGCTGGAGATTATGAAATTTTACGTAAAATTTTATCACGGTGCCAAATGCCTCTCGGGTAATATTTCACGAAATAACAGAGAGCATAATTCGTACCGATTGAATATCAATGGACCGAATATTCACGGTTCTCGATGGAGCCTTTCTGGAATCTCGCCATATTCTAGGAAAATATACTGCAAAGTGACTCCGGCTCAGATATATTTATTGCGCAGTCGTTATCTCATATAAAGTGATACGATTTCGAAGAGCTTATCGGTAATGCGTATATATACACATATGTATTTTTTTTTATCAAAAACAATCTGGATCACCATTTCTTGCAGATTGGCATCCCTCCTTCCTTCTATCTGACAACGACTTCCGACAGTCAAGTCCCACGGTCGAGAAACAACCCTACGTTCAACTGTCAACTGCAGCATCTGTCATCTACCACCCCTACGCTTCAATCGTTTCGCAAATCTGAACGCACGACGTCCTGCGAAAGTCTTGGCTACCATTTTGTTGTTCGAGTGGTAGAAAATGTTTTCGTGCCAAAGAAATTTTTTTCATAATTTAATCTCGAGGAAAAAACTTTTTGGGAGCATTTTTTCCGAAAAAAAATACGATTTGAAATTCAGCACATTTAAATGACTTATTGATAAGGGATTAAAAAATTTCTATATACAGTACATATATATACACAACGCCTCGGGATGTAAATACGTATTGGGGACGGGTGACAGCCGTGATAAGGACCTGCCATAACCATCAAACCAGAGAAGCCAGTCCTGCCAACTACTACATGGCCGCCAGGTCTGCTGTCAATGACATGATACAGCATTGTCTAACGTGGAGTTGACATCCCCAAAAGCAAGTGGACCAAATTAAATTTTGCATGGGATCAAAACCGTTCCGAGGAATACAGCAGTAGCCACAGGACTGACACCCCACTAAAAAAAAAATGTAAATACCAGACCCAAAAAAATGATTACCCTTGTTTAAAATTTACACCCCTACAAAATACTGAAAAAAAACCTTAATGAAGAGCCAGAGAAATTCCCCACGTAAAAAAATGTTTCTTTCGCAACGTCCCACCAGGTACACGAGTGATCTATAAATAATTGACGTGGATCAATAATAATTATTACATAACGACAGCCTCCATTCAATATCAGGCGGAAGTCACTCCGAGCCACGTAACTTAAGTGCTAAGCCGAATACGTAAATTAATGGCCGCCCGTTATCCCCAGAGTCTCAGCAGCCGCAGGTAGGGGCAGTTGCGGTCAATTAGTATCGCGTGGACACACGGCACTGGCCAGTGCACATAGAGATGGGATGAGAGCAGACTGAGTAAACAGCTCCTGCCAACGATTCATGAACCGAAGCATGTCTGCGGGTGCGCGACCACGTTCGTTTGAGTTTCGATTCCGTCGGATCCGCACAGCCTCCCGACAGTGCCAGATTATTTATCGAGAGCGTGCCAGCCCACGGGACGGCCGATGTATTAAAAATAAGTGATACGATATGTAAAGATATAAATGGCGCAGTCGTACGAAAGACGAATAATAACAATAATACGGGTTCGATAGTAAAAATTAATTTTGGGATCTCAAAAGGAATTTTCTTTATAATCCAAAAACAACGTCGATTAACGTCCCCGACGAGCTCGGTGAAATCTCCTTTAGGGGATGCAAAAAATTTATTCGCCTTCGGGGAGAGACCCTTTTGAGAAAATGTACCAGCGAGAAAAGCCAAAGTGAGCCGTAGCCATTACAGGGGGTGTCGATGCGTAAGTAACGCGGATGAGGAATCATGTAGCGTGAGAAGAAAAGTGTGACGACATCGGACGATGGACCAATATGGTGGATGATTCGAGATAGGGGATGGAGGGGGTGGTTCTGGTCGGTGCCGAAGAACAGCGAGGGTCTGGATTTTCGTATATGCGTATAAAGTTGTCAGGGGCTGGTTCGTGTACAGGGTGACTCTTGGGTAGTGTATTCTGGAGGATATGTACGATATATGGTTTAGAAGGGTGGCGAAACTGTAGGAGACATCTAGAAAGCAAGTAGTCTGAAAGAATTAGCTACCCTTGCGTGCGTGAGCAACGAGCTGCTATTCGAATCGTGTTCAACCCCCAACTCGTGTCTGGTACGTGCTCGCAATTCCATGATAGAACACATTTCGAAATGCAGCCGGTAGCAACCCCCTTTCTTACAACCCTTAGTCCTTGGTATCTTTGGGATGCCTGGAGCAACCCTTTTAGAATGTGTCCTTTAATTCGGAAGACGTCGTTTTTGCGTGGGATTTTTGTGCTTTTGAAATTTTGAATTCATGGGGGATGGGGGAATGGGTTTTTTAAGGGTTTTATTGGGCTTGAACCCAGTGGAGCGTAGGGGTGGTTTTTTTTAAATCGTCACTCACGAGGGTGAATTTGAATATGGTGAGGTTTGCAAATTTTGTTTTTGGTCTGAAAATGGCGGATTCGCCAATTTCTTTTTGGGGGAGAATTTCGTAAGATCGGAATGGGAAATGGTGATTTTGCGAATTACGGTGAATCAGTTTGGATCGATATTTTGCGACGAGCTCAATTGTTTGGTGATGTGGGGTAAGCGGATTTTGGCGAAGTTATGTAACGAGATCGTGAGATTTTTTATTTCAGTCCTCAGTTTACTCCCGTTTGCCAACTTCTCTAATTACGCAGATCGGTCGGGTCCGTGTGACTTCCGTAAATTCCAATTCCAGTGACGTTGGTCACGAATGCAGGTAGTTCGCTGCAGAGTGAATTTATCCGTAATTCGCGCGAAATCTCATTTACGATTCGTTCTCATTTCCGACGTGAAATTAAAAAAAAAAAGGTACGCTAAGAAACAAAACGCCTTTCCTTACTTTATTCCTCAAGAGAAACACAATTTCTCAGTCGCATTCGAAAGCAGCAAATTAACAAGCAATTTAGGCGAAAAATGTCGAGGCAATAGCATTTTTGCAAATTCATCAAACGCGAAATCTCTCTTTTGCGATATCCAACGACCGCGTTACGTAACATCGGAAAAGATGAAAGGATTATGAATTCCGTCGCGATAATGAATAAAAACAGTGAAAAAAAGATAACTGAATAGGAAGCCGTAATGGATCCACGAGACAAAAAAACAGAAGAGAACTGAAACTGTCATTTCCCGTTAGCTCAATGCATAAAAATACTAAAAAAAAGACATTGTTCGAATTGTACAATTGCATGGCTGAAATATTAATAAAGGATCTTTTAATTAAAATGTAAATTACTACAATGGAAAATGTGATCTCATATTAAAAAAAAAGATCCTTATCGATTCTATATATATACACCATACACAGTGACAATAAAATAGAAATAAATGCATTGCAGTGTAAGTAATAAATCCTAAAATTTAATTTCAAAATTTATAATTTCTCCAAAAACCCATTAAAAAAATCTCATCGACGTTACGTCGATTCAAAGTTGGCGCCATATAGAATTTGGGTTAAAAAAGAATGAATGAAAGAATCGGGGCAAACAATCGCACTTGTATAGTAAATAAAATGAAAAAATTCATATTTGTTTATATTCGTTAAATTTTTCATATTTTTGCTAAATTATCCCAGATCACGCCTAATGTATATATTCACCACTCGCTGGATACACTGTACGACGGGGCTTTATTTATTGCATTTAAAAGCAGTCGTACGTCAATTAAGGCACCTCATTACTCGGGCCAGTGGTTGGGGACGCAACCCTTCTCTCGGCTTAGAGGGTTCAACTGTTAGAGGGTTGAAGGGAGTCTGCGCACGTAGTTCGAAATCTCTTCGAGCATGTAATTCGTATGGACGTTGTCCAAACGCCTCTGTCGTCCGTTTGCAATTCCGATTTCCCGAACGTGGTCTAGGTAGGTTATGTTAGTTTTGGTCACATTAGTTTAAATTGGATAGGACAGGTACGAAAAAAAAAAAAATTAACAAAATAGGGTAAATTCGATGATTTTCCTAGACACAGAAAAAAAAACGAATGCTCTGATTATTTCAAAAAATAAAAGCTTTATTCTACCAAAAGAATTTCCTCAGCTAAACTTAATATTTCCATTTGAAAATCGATAATAGGTACCACGCTGCAAAATCGCACCGATCCCTATTTTATTAACAGATCAATAAATTTCCCAATGCACGTTCCGTCGTTACTCTTCGATAATAATCTAAAGCCTGCTGAACAAAAATGAACTTATTGTAATGAAAAAGAAATTAATAAATTTGAATACGAAAGTAAACTGGTATACCACGACTCTTCCTCAAAAATGATACCCCGGTAACTTTGCTTAGTCTCTTTTGTACTCCATTTTTGTTCTCCTCATTGTAAAAACAAGCCGGAACATTAATGCGAGAATCACGAAACTTCTTGCGCAACCTTCTGCTTCTCTTTTCTCGTAGCTTTCTTAACGAGCGCCCAACCAAAAGGTGCGTGTACAATTACCAGAAATAAATGGCACGGACTTGAGAAGAGGGTTTAAACTCTTCGAGTAACCAAGAATACGTAATTCTAACCTACACGGAAGTTCAACTGAATCCACAGAAAAATAATTATTCAACATCAAATAAACTTTACTGACCCACCCCTGGGTCTTGTTTTACCATAAAAAAAAAACTTACCTGGTACAAGTTAAAATGTACCTTCCCCCTTCCGTTACTAAATTTCTTCGGTAACATTCTACCTACCAAAGAGTCAGCACGACTTCCTAGGATTCTTTGCTGTACTTATTTCCAGTCTGAATCAAATTCCTATTCCCGTCCCCGACACGCACACGCAATCTACCATTTCGTTTGGTCCATCGAAAATGATTACCAAACCACGCGAGACACAATTAAATCTAAAAAAAAACAATGTTACATTTTTGCAAAATTCTATAAATTTAGAACAAAATTATTTATGAAACAGTCAAAAAAAATATCCACAGCTCAAATCGTCTAAAGTCCAGGTACGCGTATACGACGATAACGTTACCTATACTATACATGTAATACGTAATTGCACTATAGTATACGTATAACGAGTAACTGCAGTACGATACGTGTTGCTGTACGAAATTGCCGAAAAAAATGGTATCATGAAGAAAAAGAATTATTTTATTCAAGCTCTAACAAACAGCTGGCAGGTGGCCTGAAATGGTATAAAACGGCCCTGAAGTTCGATGAAGTTTCCCCAAAAAATTTTAATTAAACCTCTCGGCCAGGGCGTCGGAGCCTCCTGCCGGGCTCGAGATGAGGAATCCCTATGGGGCACCTTATATTGGTCACGCGAAAACCAGGACAAACTGTTATTATATCACCTATCCCGTACACGCATTCTCACGTGCATCCCTTAGTAAATACCAGAAGACTCGCAGCCACAGTCAGCCACTTTATTACCCTTATTATTAGAATCCTCATTTTTATTTGATACAGTCACACTCCCCTCCCTACACTGTGCTTCTGGTCTACATCAACGAACCCTCAACTGCATACAGCTCTGACGAACCCTTACTGACTTCATCGCCCACCCTATATAACGGGTATAAACGTACCCCATAAATAATGCACCGGGTCGACATAGAACATTGACGATGCATTTTTTTAATTTTTCATCAACACTGCCAACAGTTGGGTAATATTATTTTTCAGGTTGACAAAAAAATGTTTTTTTTTTACATTTCCCAATTTCGGATAAGGGTGAACAAATTGAACAGGTATTAAATTGTTATATGGATGAATGAGTATATTTAATGGGTGAAAGGAATCGCAGCTTGAACTTTGGGATAATAAATCGAACGAAAGAAAATGGCGGACAGACGTAATACAGGGGGGGTGAGCAGAGTACAGGGAACTTTGTGACGTTGAGTGGCCTAATCCGCGTTAGTCACAGCCTGTGGAATACGGATATATATATATCCCAAGGTAATGGTCGTGCTAATATAACATTGAAAAAAATGCACAATTCCAGTTAAAACCGAACAATAAAAATCCATTCGTTTTATTTCAAGCCTCTTTGTGCGCACCCTTCGACCATCCCATCCATCCAGCATTCCAGAATCCGCGCGGATGAGATTTGATAAAGGCAGGTCGCTGGAAATTCCAAACGAATAACTCGCGAGAATATTTTTCCCGAGAGTGAAGTGCGGGGAGTCGTCGTGAGAGATCGAATTGGTGGGAGAAAACTTATCTTTTTACGAAAAAAAAAAAAAATCAAAATCTTATAAAAATTTAAAAAAAATATCCCTACCAACTGCACTCCCACATCCCGGTGCATCTCGTATGCATTTTTAAACCATACACGGACATCAATCCAGCCGGTAAGAAACTCAAGCCGTGCACGAGTATAGCAATATGTTTGCTCTGCATTATTCATTCAGGGCTAATTATTAAAACATGTAAACACCCCGGGGGCTTGGCCCAATCCAGAGGGGGGTGAAAAGCCCTGGAGTCAACAGGAGATGAAGAGGGGTGACCTAGTATAGGAAGAGCCAGCTGTAGAAAGTGGGTTGGGGAGGGGGTAGAAGAGGGGGGAGGGGGCGAGTGGATGTTGACCTATGAAAATTCATTGTACCTCCAAGAGTGCCGGCAACACAAGAAAGAAATTTGAGCAGCTTACAAACTCGGATTCCCATGTCTGGCCCAGTTTAACCAACCAAATAAAAAATCTTCCGACAGATCGTATCTCTCAGGTCCTGTCGACGCCCGAGAGAACATGTAACGCCATAAATATCAGGTAAAATCATCTTATGCAGATTGCATGGCGAGAGTCGTGGTCTCTCTTAAATGAACAACCCTTAACCTGTAAGGGGATGATTTGATGAGATCCATTTTCTCTTATCACTGTGTCAGTGGACGGTAGGCAAAAAATGAATTTTCCGTGGTGAGAAGAATTTTGAAATTTTTTTTTCAAAATTCGTACCGGCCCACTCCATTATCATTGTATCTGTATCTCGATCTGCTTGGCTAGAGTACTCGGCCCCATTTGTTTCCTGGACGGAAGGCAAACTCTGATTGCCATCTAGTACGAGACACGGCTTCCCTTTTACCGGAAGTCAGAAGCAATACGGAACAAATGGCAAAGTCCTTATAGACGTTTCCTGCCGAGAAGATTAGTCCTTGGCAGGATAAGGACCGATGGTGGACCAAAAAATTTAATTGGCCCGTACCTGTGTGTTCTGAATGAGGTGAGTATTTTTTTGGAAATTTTTACAAGTTTATCCAAAAATATGAAATTCATGAAAAAATCCATGCCTGGTTACCTAACCTCGAAAAGTTTGCTTCTTTAGCCTATTTTTACGTTTATTATTCTTTTATTTTTTATTAAACCGTGAAATCGAGGTAAACGTACGACGTGCGTCAGTGACAGCTAAACGTGCCGCATGCAAGCGCGTGGGGCAACCGTTTTATTAGATCGATTGCAGCCATTATTTTTGACATTTCCCAACGCCGCAACTATATATACATTCTTAATATACCTTATGTCCAAATATAAACTTTGGAAGCACGCTACATGAAATCACTGTATACAAAAATTTTTTTTCAAAAAATCATTCGAATCATCTGTTGACAGCAAAGGAATAAACTAGCCTAACCTAACTCGTACAAATATATAAATAAAATACACTGTCAATGTATGAGTCAAAATGGCATTGAAAGTATTAAATTTTTGGTTCCCCACCAAATTTTTCCCTCCCCATTTTTTTATCCATATTCATTTCCTCCCCGACTTTCCCCTCTCTACGGGGTGTAAGTGCGGGTTTGGAATGACGTGTATACGGGGGACTGGGGATCGGCATAGCCCGGTCCCCTTTTATGAGCACTTTAAAGCCGGCGCTAAGCGGAGCATCAAGCCGGCAACCTTATGGAAGGACGCCTCTTAACAATGAGCAGGATCCATTCGTTCGGACAGCAGGCGAACAGCCAGAATATCATAAACAATCGTTCCCCCCGTAGTGCGGTGCAAGCATATTACTCATTATTGGAGAAAAGAGGGGCAGAGAAAAAAAATAAGTGAAGGAGGGTAGAAACGTGGAATCCCGGGAAGCGGAACAATTTTGACTGAAAACCAAGAAAGAAAAAATTATCCCAAAAAACCGCAACAGACTTTCTGAACGCGGCAAGGGGGTATTCGAACCGCTTCCGTACCCCAACTGTTGCCAAAAAGATTAAAAAAAAATAAAAATTCTTTATCGCTGTCTCAAAATATTTCACCTATTTACGTCTGGAGATAAAACCATTTTTTTTCACTATCGTCCCACTAGCCTAACTTGGAACACATAAAATTGTCTTTCGACGGGATACATTGACGTGGCAGGTATACCTGGGAGGACCAAATCGACTAATTAAAGGGACTAATTGAAAGGGGTCAATAATTGTTCTCACGCGTAGCGAAGCGGCGCTGGGCGTTTGGACTCAGCGATAATTTCTAGGTACACGGAAGCCCACTTCCCGCGAACATCTGCTCCTTAGCTGAGTGAAGCGCCATAGAAATTGAACCTGTCACTCCATATCCGGTTCGAAAGGCAAAAAAAAGTACAGTATCAATCAATAATCGACACGTGATAAGAAACTGTACCCTGTATACGTTAATTTGAAAATAAAAAATTTGTAAACATTAAAAAAATGCTTTCCCTCTCAGACATCAATTATTGAATTTGTATTCCGTCAGAAACGCATAACCTTACATTACACTGTGTGTACGAGTAATTTGATACAACACCGATTAAACTTTTCCTAAATTTAACATAGATAACGAAAACGCATCTCGTATCGATAAGCCATATCTAAAGAGGGCAGGACCACTTTGCCTGTACTGAATTATTCCCTAGTGTGCGATTAGCATTGAGAGTACTCCAGAGAGCTTCAGAATGATCGTCACCCAGCTCTTCCGCGACTATTGAGCCAACATTTAATACCAAGTACGAAGCCAGCCCGTTACCAAAGTACCAAAGCACCATAGAAATTCCCCAAAGAGTAATCACCAAAAGAGTCCATTCCCACATAAAGCAATCGTATACATTTTCACGGCAAAATAGTACACGACAACTTGATAAAAAAAAAAAGGTTTCCATTAATAAAGCCAAAAATTCCCCAAAAAATGAAACCCATACCAAAAAAGCACCCAAGGTAAAGAGGACAAGAAACAAAAATAAAAATTATCGAAAAAAGATTCCGACCCCTCCCCAGCCCACAATCAATAATTGAATCGCCAAAATCGACCTAAATAATTGAATCGCCGATCACGCGACGCTTTTCACTCGAGGGAAGAATCGGCTCAAGGCGGAAATAAATGATCGAGCCTCAACGAAGGCTCGGGCTATCATGACCAGAAATTCCTGGCACGGGCATGTAAAGGTTGGTAACAATGTCGTCCTCGTCGTCGAGAGTAAAAGGGTAGGGACCAGGAAGAGGAGTGGGGTGGGTTAAGGGATGGGGTAGGAAGGGTGATCTGCACAAGGGGTGAGTTCGAGCGCGAGAGAAGGATTGATTCTGCAACCCCTCCCCCCTCCCCCCCCTCCCCCCCACACCATCCCTCACCCTTATGTCTCGATTCTATCCTTCCACACGCTTTCCGTTCTTACTTCGTCCTCTTCGTCTTCCTCTTCTACCACTTTCCATCCCTTTAACCGACACACAACCAGAATCGCCAACCCTCCAGAAAGGAATTCGATCACGCGCTTACAAACGAGCGGTTTTATCATGGACGTTTTCGCGGGATGGGGGTAGTAGAACTGCTGAGAGACGATGGAGCTGCTATAAAGAATATGGGTGCCCTATATATGTATGTGTGTATATGTATAGGCATAAGTATATATACATATACGAAAGCACCTGTACGGTATCCTAACGGCGAGTCGAAATGACATAGACACCCAGTATAAGCCAGGTTGGGAGGGATCGAAGTGAAACGGCCAAAATTCCGTTCGATCACTTTCGCTTTAACGCGTTTCCCCTATTGGCGGAGACGCGCGCTGATACGCCGTAGAATTCCGGTGGGTTTACGCTGAGATAGACGCGACAGCGAGTGAGCTCAGCGAAGTACAAGCTTTTCATTGACAATTTTATACCGCTGTCGATTAAGGAAATTGCCTCGAGGAAATAGAATTTTTCTTTCTTTTTTTTTCCGGGAGCTTTCTCAGTCTCCATTGAAATGGAGCTTCTTTCCTGAGACTATAAAGTTCGACGGCCATTTCATTAATTTGAATTATCATGATTAATGGTCCAGCGAGCAGCTACTCGTTAGGAGCAGTGATTCCTGTTACTTTTATCTTGTAACTGCCACCTGGCTCGCACCGATTGCAATGGCAGATAATTATCTATTAATTGTTAAGCTAAGTCGAGCGCCCTTATATCAATCTATCGAATGCTCCGCTCGAAAGTTCTACGATTTCAAATGAGACTCGGAGAAAGCGCCGGATCAAGCTCTATCTCCCTGCATTGTTCGAGGATGAGCTTGCAGAGTATGTAATTAAAAATAAATATTAATTAAGACTAGCTCTTGGAAATGGTGCGCACTGCATTCTGAAATTCACGTAAACGTTCTGTCATGTGTTATTTTATTATGACGTTGATTGACAGCGATAGGGGAACTTTGACACTGTACAGTTTATACATCTCTGCTGATAACTCGACCAATTATCAAAGGAGTGCAATGACTACTCTTAAACGGCTGCTAGAAGCACCTTGCCGGATGCGGGTTGAAAATTTGTAGTGACAGTCGTATAGGACGTGGACAGTGGCGTATCTGATGCGGCAGAAATCGGTACTACCGCCAGGGGTGCCTCAAACTGTAGGGGTCTGACCAATTCCAATTTTTGCAGGGGACTGTAGGCGTAGATCGGTCCAACGTTTCGTGCCTCGATCTTGGCGAGGTAACGCATCTTCGCAGCATCCTCACGACTGACGTATTGCACGCGCTGAAGACGTCCATCGGGAAGCGCTACGTAATATTCGCCCTGCTGTTCCTCCTGGTTGCCGTCATCCTCGAACTCGTCGGCACCGTCTTCCTAGGATAGTCAAAAAAAAATTTACAAATAACTCACGAGCTCGCGACTAATACTGTTTTTTTTAATTCCAAATAAATTTTCGTCACTCAATTTCAAAAGCCACCGTACCTCTGACGGAGGGATAGTGGTGGTGGGTTCCTCAGGGGCGGCAGTTGTTGGCGCCTCCGTTGTACTCGGTGGCCCATAAACGGTAGCAGGGTCAGGGGCGCCGTAAGTGTTCTGCACCTGTCTCTGGGGCAATTCGAAAGCTCGTCCAGCCGGTCTCCATCCCGAGGGAGCATAGGGAGCTTCCGCTGGAGCAGGAGTGGTCTCCTCTTGTTGACGAGCAAAGAATCTACTCTGCTGCCGGAAACGCGGTGGCTCCGCCATGGCGACGGCCGCCAGAAGGAAGATTGAAAGGAAGGACTACGAAAAAAAATTGATTAATCAAAAATATATACGTACGAGGTAAATAATTTTTCCCAAAAAAAATTACAACACTCGTACAGCGGGCAAAAAAAATTTGACATATTTTTTTAATTGCATAATCCAATTTTTCTGCAAATCAATTGAGTTACCTTCATTCTGTCCAGCAGTGAATAACGATGACAGCGGACGATGATTGACTGATATTAATCGCAGCATGAGGCTCATTTTTATACCCGGTTCCCGATGCCGAGTACGTCGACGTGAATACCAATTAAACAATTGTCATCCTAAACAAAGTGACTATTACCGCACACGACATTGGCCTGAAAAAAAAAATGGTCACCATTGATTCGTACGACATCGCTTGCAAAGTCAAAAACGTCCAGAAAAAAAAAAAGACATAACAAAATTCAAAAATCGTTCAAAGACTACAACCGCCCCCAAAATTTTGAGTACAGACACTCAATTTACAGTAATCAAAAATCCCCCCTCCTCTCCTCTACCCAAAAAAAGCTAATTACCTCATTTTCACGCTTTCCCTCACAAACGTTCGTTAAATCCCAAAATCAAATATTATCCCCCGACATATCCCGCATTATCCAGCATCCCATACGCGAGCCGATCTCCCAATTAAAATTCCACGAACACTTGTAATTTCACACAGAGCGTAACGCAAGCTATACGCTCGAATTTGAATATAACGTCTGGTTGCCAAATATTCAAACCAAACTTGGGGTTGGCAGCCTTGACACGGGTGTAAACGTTTCACGCATCTGTATATTCATACACTGTACAACACGTGTCCTGTTAGTAAGGTTACTAAATGCGTCTCTCATCGAGTCATTCGTTAAACAGATTTTCGTTCGGTCATTTATAAATGGATATAAGTTATACGTATGTGAAAGCCTATATATATGCACACATACGAATATAAATATATAGGCACATATGATGCAAGTTAATATGCAAGGCTGCACGTGACCGGCGTACTGATACGCACGCACTACCTGCGCGCATGCGCACACGTACTCGATTACTGCAGTAAACTTACAACTTTGATATGCAATAATAGGGACATTAATATACTGTAGGACATGCACGGTGGTACATGGTGTACAATATGAACGCATCGTAGACGCCCGACTAACGGTGCTTTATGGTTCATAACAAAGTAACTACGCGAGTGCGTTATTGGAATTAGATAATAAAAATTTTTCAAGATTTACCACGAGACATATTACTGTCAAATTATTTTTGCCATTTTTTTTCTTCATGCGATTCCGCCATGTTTTACACGTACAACGATATCTAACGGTACACTGACATTGCGTAAAATACGACAGCCGTATGAAATAAAAGCGAAAGGAGGTCAATTAATTAATAGAAATATGACAATGGCTAACAGTAGCCTACAACGAGAATCGATACAGTGATAGGATCGTTATAATTATAGAATTTATTCAAATGGAATTTTTGTCCGTAAAAATAATAATAGTATAAACGAATTTCCATAAAGGCCAAAAAAAAAATCTAAAAAATACAGATCAGCCTCAATTAATGATAAGGGATGAAAAATCAATGGAATATAATATGCGAACTCTATTTGATAATGGGAAACACCTCCCCTCCCCTACCGCCGACCGAAACTTTAAGACAACGGAAGTACCTAATTCATTTTCAATGATCCAATCCAGACGCGGATGATTCGTGTGATTAACGACGATGACTGCGTCAGTATTTTTTTTTTATCGACATTTACCCCGCCGAATTCATTTAGCCCCGAGAAAACGCCTCGAGTTGAATAAAATAACACGGGATCAGCGGCAAAAGGTGAATTGACATTTTCATAAAAGCCCCGTATCAATTAATCATCAGCGGCAAGAGTATCTTGAATTAACGACGAGGCCGAAAGAAAAAAAACAGTCTTTTTTTTTTCAAGAAAAAAAAAGAGAAAATTTCTCCCGACACCCACGAACAATTGCGTCTCCGTCAAACAATTGAGCCGTCAGTGCGAACACGTGTGTCTGCAAAAACCACCCTTCGTCCTGCCGCCCTAAAATAATCGCCCGTAAACTTCACGGGAGCGTCTTGTACCCACGTATATAGCGTGGGGTCCATTATTCACGTGTGCCGCACCGGCTAAATTAAGTGCAGCAACTGTCCGGCGCCATTGTGCTGCACCAGAGAAGTGCATACACAAAACCACCGGCACGAGGGCGTGCATCGTATGCACTTCCTGAAATAAAGCCTTACGGAACAATTGCTGACAAACAGTGAAGTCACATTGAAACGCGATCAACGAAATATATATATATATATATGTATATAAAATTACAATGTATAGACAAAATGCGTATAGCTAAAAATATGCCTTGTATGGCTGTGCAAAAATAAAATTTGGCAAATGCGTTGTATTTTCCTTTTTAAAGGGAAGCAATAATGTAATTGGTAAAAGTGTCACGTTACAAGAAGAACGTAGTCACCTGTGTCCTTCGTAAATGATACGTAGGACTCTGAATCAGGGGCAACCTAACCTAAACTTGCGAACCGAAAGGGGGTAGGGAACGGAGGAATGACAAGGAACGATAAAGACTTCAGGCAAACGAGGCTGATCGATGCCACGTGCTTGTGTACTGTGTATATATATATACATGTATATATCGAGGGTTAGTAAAAGCCAAACAAAAAAGGGCCGTACACCATTATAATCGTACGTTCAATGAGAAGCGCTTATTTCACCCCCCACCCCCGATCCTTGACCTACGTTCTATTGGTCAATTACCTCTTTCGACTGGTACTATTAGGGCAGAATGTCAATTTCGAAATTGGAAAGCGACAAATTATACGAATCGATTCGACGATTAAGTTACCTACGAGGTTATTTGTGAAAGTCGAGAATATACGTGGAGCGTCAAGGTATTATTGATATATAGGGGATGGTAGTTGCACGAGGAATGGTTATGTTTTAAATGAAGTAAAAAGAAAATTGACTGAAGAAATTATAGGTTGGTGTATCGAATGAATGTGAATCTGCCTTTAGGGTTATTGCTGCCGCTGAAGGGACGCAGCCAGGCTGCGGGTAATAACAATTGTCTGAAAGAGAACGGGGATAAAGTACATTTGAGATTTTTCAATTCGATACTGCAAATGCACTTGGCTAAACCTACCTGACTTTAGATAAGGTGGATTGTATGAAATTCGAAATTCCATGGGGTTATCGTGAAAAGGAATTGTAATCGTACCCAAGAGGCATTGCGATTCCATTTTCAGTTCTCTTTCGTGTCGTGCATAAAATAGTTTCATTGCGTCATAAAGTGTCTCGTATCGGACACTTGCTCGTTGTAGATAAAAATATTTCACTGGTATTCCTAAGAAGGTTAACGGTGCATGAGAAGAAGAAAAAATTGTTAAGTCAAAGAACTTGTAAACTTTTTTATCGTGACGAACCGAGTGGATGAAAAAGTAGTCATTAGAAAATTGTCGAAGTTAATTGATCGAGGGAAAATATTTCAAATATTTATAAAAAAAATAATGTCACGTACCTTTTTCGTATTCCGTTTCTCTATCGTTGGGACACTGACACCCTTTGTACAATATCCGTAACTGGATAACATGGCGAACCAAACTACGTTAAAACTACACTCTATGTCGACGTATCACGGATCCCGAAGTCCATTAGCGCCTTTCGAAGGTTAGAAGGGTCCCTAAGCAGATCAGAGAAAGGTTCTCTCGTTTCTCGCCACAGTGCCAAGCACGAGAATACAGAGAGGGAGAGAGAGAGGAGAGAAAAAATGTCCAAAAAATGATCCAGCCAAGGCAGAAGGACAAGGGCCATGAACACAATGGAAATAAAGTGCATTTCGTAGTGTCGCGGTCTGTAAGCTCTTGATTGATTTTACTTGTCGAAGAATCCAGACGTGGACAGCGTCGCTGCTTTTCTCAGCTCCCACACAACACTCGGTAATAGATAAATACATATATATTGTGCCTGGAATCCAGCTGTTCCGCGTAAAACAGTACGAAAAAGTATCACGCGATCAGCCATTGTACACTCGGCGTGCAGGAACTGACAGATCTGAATAATGGTCACTGCGCATGCGCGTGGCAGAAAGACGAAGCTTCGAACAAACATGGCGGGTCTAACGAATTCCGGTAAACGGATTGCGCAAGCACGAATAACAAATTCTAAAATCGGTAAGCTACTGTCTCGACTGATTAACGATGATTCTCTGGTATTTTACTGTGAGGTTCGAGCCGACGTTACCGACGTCGACGACGCCACCGCGTTGGCGCATATGTTTGCAACAGCGCGTGGAGACGCTGCACATATGGTGACGTTACTACAAATTAGAGACGCCAATCAGGGATAACTTATGAGCAACGGCGTGTAAATTAGTTCAAAGGAGAACAGTTCGCCTTGATACAAGACACGACCGTCGTATTGGGTGGCAGCACTGTTGCCGATTAGTAGACTAATGTTACCATGTACGGCAGAAACGACGAAGATCGAAGGAAAAAAAAGAAAAATGTTTCAAGCAGCTACACTAACGAGGTACTAACGATTTTTTAAATTCAATTAGAGAAAATTCGTTGCACCGGGACCACCCTGTAGGAACTTTTTATTTTTTTCACGTGTAATCCGAGGGTCAAAATATGTTTTCATACATTTTTACTCATATTCTTTTTCGCGGGGGATAATAAGTATTGATCTGCTGGAATTAACGCGTTAGGCTCCATGCTGCAGAATATACATATATATTCACATATGAATGTGCATACGGCTGATATAATATGCATAGGAATTTTAGTAGCGATACAAAGTTCACTCCTTAGGGATATATACTGCAGGGTGTGTTACATCAGATGCATTATAACTTCGGCTCAACTAACGTTCAGTTTCTGACGTATGCCATTATTGAATTAACCCTGTAATTATTAGAGGAGATATATTCCCGGTGGATCGTACCCCATGACTCGTATCGAAAAATACATTTTTTTTACCTTAATCTTACAAACTTTCTTCGCAGATTACCGTTTTTTCTCATAGAAAAACATTCATTACGGTACTTATAACGTTTTTTAAAAATTTTTTTACAAAATCGCACCCTGTACTCAATCGCTCTTGTTTCCCGTGAACCCGGCGAGTCCTGCGCGTTATATATTTCAATATAAAACACAATATAAAAAGGGGTGCGGCACTTTGGCACCCCGTGGTGCCCGCCGCCGCGACGCTACTGCCCGCTGAGCGCACTCTACCCAGTTCCTACGTATCCGTAACTTGGAACTTGGCAAAGATGAGAAAAAGAAGCAATAATAAAAATTAAAAGAATATTGCCAACCCCGCAGTAAAAGTTATCACTTGCCACCTCGATCATCAAAGACACTTAACCTTCATCCAGATCCAAAAAATATTTCACACGAACAGTATATATCCATATGCATAATATTGATATCAATGCAACGTCATTTCCCATCCAAATAACATAGATCCATACGAACATCCAAAAACGCTGGTACAGACGCTTGAAAAAAAATTATCAAAATATACTATTACCATATATAACATACCCACGTGTATCATTATCGATAAATAAAAAGTTATAAAAAAGAAATTTTTAATTTCCCATTATTATTTTTCTGTATGTCTTCTAATGATCTCCGTCCTCGTAAATTTAACCAGCTTCGGATGTCTCATGAAATCTGTACACACAATGCAACGTTGACTATCAAAAGCGGCACGAATCTGCTCTTCCACCAGGTACATTATAAATGTTCAACCAAGAGATATAAATTAACGAAATGTTACAACTGTGCGGCTGAAGAGTCAGTAAGAGAGCAACCGCCCACGAGAGATACAAAGTTATATAGATATGTACGTAGGTAGGTATGTAGGTATTGTATATGAGAAATAGGCCAGGTACATATTGCCAACCTTGTCGACTTCTATTCTAAAGAATAGTTTCTCTCTCTCTCTCTCTCTCTGCTTCCCATTTATCTTCGAGAAGACAAGTTTGGCTTATTCACGTAAAACGACACTGTACCTCATTAAAAGTAGAGTAGATCGCTTATGGCGACGACGCCCAGCCATAAATGTTTACACGTGAGAAGACTTGGCAGGGCCGGGGGGCTTAGGACGTTGAGGAAAAAATATATTTGCGAGGGGGTGGGTGGTTAAAAAAAATTAAATGGGAAAACTTTTTATTCAAAATTCTTATCAAATTTAACGTATACGTTAAAATGATCAAGAGAATAAATACGGGTTGAATTTCGATTGATTTCTTTTACCAACCCTACATGTATATTGCGTTGCAGACGAGCGAACGTGATGATATGGAATTTCCAAAAAAAAATTCTTATCTGTCAGTAACATGCTCGTTTCCCTCTTTTTGTGAACGTCACGCAACATCCATATCCGAGATTGACATAAAATAACGAAGCGAATTTTTGGGTGATTTTCAAAAAAAAAAGCAATAAAATCCAAAGCGCAGGAAATATCCAAAAAAGGAATACGGTACGAGTACATTACCCTTTTCGTTGCGCTATAAATCTCCGTTGCGTGAAACATGAAAAAAAATTCAAAAATTCCCCCCACCCCCTCTATTATTGCCAATTAAAAATTTCAAGTGCATCCAATTCGCCGACTTCGTCAGCATCCTCTCCGTAATTCTCATTGTCGTAATCAACCTCGTAATTGCCACAGACCAGTCCTTCGTCATCTTCCTAGTAATTAATAAATCATCCACCCACAGACGTCTTCCCTCCCACCCCCCCCCTCTCTACCACCCCCTCCGACATATCTTAGCATAAGTAACCGGACAAACGAATTAAATTGTCGACTTGACGCAACGTAGGTATAGACACGCGTAAACCCAAACCGGACACAAGTCTACTCGACTCACGTCCTTTCCGGTTTGTACCTTTCCAAAAAAGAAAAAAATTATTTTTTTCAAATTACCAAAAACTCCCCGCATACCACACTATTATTCGTAACCGTACTAAAAATAAAGAATATCTCAAAAAAATTATTCAAAATTTCGTCGCGGTTGATTTTAATTTAAAAAAAAAAATGTTCCTTATCGCACTTCACCCTTTCGTATGATAATAAAGCACGTGGGTGGAGACTCCGTGGCAGCAGAACCGATCGTCCAGTTACCCATGCAAGTCGTTGCCACACGCATAATCCCTTAAACTGAAGAATTAGTGTTCGTGTATAAACACGCGACCATGGTCGCTCGTGGCATATATGCATATCCCATATACTTCCCTAGTCCCATAGTCACCCGGTATAAAAACCGAAACGACTCGTGTGTCACTTTATGGTGTTTGTCGTATGGCCACCATCGATGGGCTACATGCAACATTTTCGGAACATCAATATATTCGAAAAAAAAAAAGTGGCACAGTCAGTTCACTCCCATACGCCATCACGTGTGCGTGATGTCGATGCCCTCGGATTTTTCTATAGTCCCTTCGTACGTACGAGTCCCCAGTCATGCATGATTCCCCATACGGTGTCAAAAAAAAAAAATAAAAAAAGTGTAAAAAAATTACAAAATTATTATTTTTCATAAAACATCATTGACTTCGTTACTCAATTATCGATCATAAAATTATTTTCTTCCAAACGCCATGTGTGATCTCGTACCATCATCATACACATGTATAACGATATATGACGCGTACAGTCAAGATCTAAAATTCCGTATGCGTCTCAAGATTTATCGAAAACCTCAACCGGATATAGTGTACGCGAGCTGCGAGACGTCAGGAATTTCTTATTAATCGGACTGCACCGTGAATTTGACAATGATAACTCGTGATCGCAATCGATAAGAACGTACGACACACGTGACCCGATGATAATGACGGTTTTCAGCTAATTAGGAGATCTAAACAAATTTTACCGGCGATGCACGTAAAGTTGTAATTTAAAATTTTCAAAAAAAAAATTGCCACAGAATATATTATCTGACTGCTTCAAGTGACTCGTGTACGGGATTTCACGATCGCGTCGAAAATATATGGTACAGCCTTTCGCACGGCACGACGCCACGAGGCCGAAGAAGCGAGACGTTAGAAGAAAAAAAAAAAAAAGAATTACATACGAAGGAACATTGAACATCCGGTTATGCACTGAGACAGAGTAAGCATATAGGTGCGTAATAGGTACACGGGGCGGTACCTTTGTAATCGGCGACCGAACAGGAAGACACACATGTGCGCGCGCATCCACCGCAGTAATACTAATAATCCTACGTACACGGGTCATATGCATATTCACATATGTGGCACCGCGAAGACGCTCGCGTTACGTATGCAGATCGACGTAAGCACAATGGGAGGCGTTCGAGGCATGTTAAATTCTTGCCAGTTAACTAGGTACGACATAAATATCACCAGCACCACCCCCCACCCTCCCCCTACCGTGTAAGCACACATGCACACGTGCGATTGAATCTGATAAAAATTCCATATCCATAAGTCAAAAAAACGTGTCGGAAAGAAGCGTAGGTGAATGGTTTTAAATGCGAAAAAAAAATTTTTCAAACCAATGACAATTGTGTTGAAGGATTAAAAAAAAAGTATAAATTAATTTTTATCAATATCAATTGGTCCGAATAAAATTCGTCGACGATACCGGGATCACGCCTCGAAAATGATTTGGCTCAAGTGACCGCATGCCTGTGCACACATGACACGTATGTACCTTACATGCATGTGGGTATAACCGGCTGGCTCACCCACCCCTACGGCCGTTAATTACGTCGATGAAGTTCATTTAAGGCAAACAAGATTCTTGCTCTATCGGTCCAGCCCTCCTCGGGACACCGAATATATATGTGACGTTTATTGTTATTACACCCGAGACCATTATAATTGAGACATAAAGTTGACTCCTCCTCGTCGTATCTTTAGCCATTCGACTGCGCACACGGGCTGCGCCATAGCGCACAAGAGTTAGGCAGTACGTACTTTAAGGCTGACTACTTTATTCTACGATCGAGCGTGCACGTGCGTACAGGAGGGAGAGAGAAAGAAAATTAGTTAAGGTGTCACTGAGAGAGAGAGAGATACCTCTTGAATGCCTCATTCTTTCAGTAAGGATGACGCAACGATCTTCAATAACTGGAGTCTAGATACACGTCCAACGATCCTTCGTAGAGTAGACGTGAACGGAGTATTCGGACAAAGACCTGTATTACAGGCAAAAATTAAGGATAGAGTTAGCGAGAAGACAGTATATCGCCTTATGCTTCACATAGAGATGAATAAAAAAATAAAAGTAAAAAAAAGTGTCAAATCCTTACACGTGACGTTGCGAGTGACAGTCGGGACTGTCGTATATAAATTGAGTGAAATTTAGTGTGTGGGGGGGGGGGGATGATAAAGATGGCGGATAACAACAAAGATGACGATGTAGAGATGATTTGTTCGAAAAAATTAACGTCCTACTTAGTCCCACGATTAGCCCAATAAAAGCGTCCCTGCTGGCTTTTTGCGACGCTAACGTTACGTAAATCACAATCAGCCACCCTCAGGTGACTGAGGGGTGGCGGTGGGGGACGGGGGGGGTAAGTCTCGTTGTTGTTGGACTACGGGAAAGTCGGGGAATTCCAAGCTCAGGTCGCGCGTACAAACCGGCAGCGCAAAAACTGCCAAGCCCAGGGCCGCCTCTAATCCAATTAAAATGGCTGAACTCTGGCCACCTATCGGCAAGGAGAAAAACTAGTTTAATATGCCGCCCAGAGCGCAACGTTGCGTCGCGGAAGAAGTAAAGCAGGAGGAAGGGATACAAGGGTGTATATTGGAGACTCGTGCATGTTCCGTAATTAATTTTCCATTTTAGTTACAATTTGAATTGGTAATCGATAACGGGCTTAATCGCTCATTAATACCCGCGCGAAACGCGATGCGCACGATTTTATTAGCATACAAAAGTTTAATGGGTAACCATCGCGAGACACGTAAGTTTAATTGGTATCGAAAAATGAATATTTTTTGTCCCCCCCCTCCCCCCCCCCAATTATCAATTCCATACGAATATACGGCATAAGCGCATTTGCACTGATACTAAAGATAATCGTAATTACGTATTATGCACACTGCGCTGCTACGATAACGTGGATATTCGCTCTGGCTAATAAGCATACAGCATACGGATAATTAATTGGCGCGACAAAGTTAACGAGACAGATGTTTTGGAAAAGTTTTTCGAAATACGCAAACTCGTCAGGATTACCCATGTAACGGGTGAATTTTTAATACGGACGCACAGAAGTGCGTCGGGTGTACGGTGAATAGGGTGGCCTTAATTAAAATGATACACCCGTGCATAATTAAAAAAAAAAGATATTAAATATTCGCGAATTAATTAATAGCCCGCTTAAAATTAATGCGATTGGTGGATTGATCAATAAGATAAAGGAAATCTTCTTCCAAGGGTGTTTTCCTCTACACTGGGTATCTCGGTTGCACTTGGCCAGAGGGTAGAAAAATATAATTCACTGGGCGAATTCTAATGGGGCAATTATCGCCCCGTAAAGTCAAATCGTCTCGAAGCGCCAGGGGGGTGGTTGGGGGGGTGCGACGGAGGATCGCCCAACAGCGGGGAAGAGGTTAGGGACGTTCCAGTAGCGCGTCATAAAACAATTAAGAGAATAACAGATGGAAATGAGGACAATTACATTTCTCTCGGCTGGGCGATCCGATATTTCGCATTGCGAAGGGAGAACGAAGTTCCGTCCTTCTTGCGGCAGTGACGTATTTTTAGGGCACCCAAAAGTCAAGGGCACCTTGACGCCGATTAAAAAAATTAAATTTTTCTTATTATATTATATAATTCTTATTATACTATAAAATTATTATTACATTACTATAAGAGATTTTATTAAGAAAAAAAAAAATGAAATCACCTCCATCCCCAGCTAATTATCATTATACTTCAAACGACGTCTAAGAATCCTGCAACGAAGACAACCCCTCATCCTGCTTCTCCAAACAACCCCTTAAATTAATCTTCTCATTAGCCGTTCACATTCGAATAGAAATTAATATAGAAATGCGCGATACCAACCCTGCAACAGAGACACACACCCGACTGTACCAACCTGAGCAGCGTACAACGAAATCCATTCAAAAGTACACGATCAAATAGAAATTAGTATAGAAATGCGCGATACCAACCCTGCAACAGAGATACACACCCGACTGTACCAACCTGAGCCGCGTAAAACGAAAGCCCAGTCTTTGGCTCTCTACAGAGACACCCCTAAAACGCTACAGCACGGAGCAGTCAAGCTTTTCGAAATAGGGGTGAGTTCAGGGTCTGAAATTTTTTTTCCAAGCAAGTCGTTGAAATCTTGGTACGAAAAGGAGTTTCGAGTACCCCCCCAAACCCCTTTTTCGCCCCTCCACCCCCACCCACTCAACGGAATAACAGAGGAAATCCGGAGGAGCCAGAGAGGCAGGTCCCGGGCTTTACGCTAATCCAATAAATAATGAGCCCCTCCTTGGAATTGGCAGACCCGTTTGCTCGTACCAACCCTTGAATATTGAGGGTTGGGAATCGATGCCGTTTAGAAAGGCGCGTCACTCTCGTGCCGGACGAATTGCTGCCGCGAAGCCTCGACCACAGCTAAGGGTTGCACTTGGTATACGCGTAAGTTCCTATATCTGTTCAGAGGGTAGTTCTCGTTACCGGACCAACCCTTAGACTCGAAGCTACCCCGGCAGTCGTATAACGACAGCACGGCACTTTTGTACGGAACAAATGCATCCGCGATAGCGAGAGGAACTATAGGAGAGTTAGGGGTGGTTTTTTCCCCTAAGGGTGCGAGTCGCACACGAGCATGGATATTTATGGGACACACTTTTCTGGACAATTTTCTATCCGGCTTCGAAGTGTCATCCCTATCCTTGTCAGCGACCCCTGCTTGCCCTTCCTACCACCCACCCCTTCTTTTTCACCCGCTCATCCCAACCCCTATATGTATGCCTACTGTTCTTCCCGGTCATAAGGGTGGGGCTTCTAATAAAAGATACGTCCATGCCTACCATTTATCTTCAATAGCCAGAAATTGAATGCCTAGTTCGATTCCGTATTCCCTGCCGTTATGGCAATCCTATTCAGCCAGTATATACATATATACATAGCGCCGTATAGAACACAGTAATACAAGGACTGCCGTCGTTAAGGGTGCCAGTGATATAATTTCAACCGAGGAAAAATTTCGTCAAAATTTATTTCACGATCCAATACCGATTGGTTGTCGCTGTCGTCACTCGACGCCTGCGATTTGCCGCACGACGCGGATGGTTTACAGCATTTAATTCGGCAGATTCGAATTTATTTATGAACACGAAGATAGAAAGTCATTTTTTAATCCCTCACTGGAACCTGACCGCGCAATGGGTCTCTGGTATATATACATATATATACGCCTACGTTAAAGCTACAATCTAAGGGACGAAAGAAACGGACCTTCGAGGGTTGCCATTTATTTTCCTGATAGTATTATATTTTTCATAAAATATCTTAATATTATCTCATGCTTCCCCCCCTTCCCCCACCGATCTCTACTTGTTCCTCCCCGTTGACTAGGGGCGCCGCGACGCCTCCTCCATCCCTTTTTTTTTTACCTTTTACCTACACGCGAACGATATAGGTATTAGGACACGTAAAAGTTCTATCTACCCTGAGCGAATATACGCACGACGCTTCCAACTCAGCCTATCTCGTCCCTACGGTTAGGGGAGAGCGCGACTTAACGCTTTTCACGATCTTATCGCTTCTCGGTCGGTAAGGTAGGTAGACACGAAAAATGCCACCGGATCGCTGCCTGCTATTTACAAGACACGTGGATTCCCATCTCGACGCTTTATGAAGTCTCTTTGACGTGTCGTTCCTCATTTCGCCGTTCTCGTCTTTTTTCTCCCTTCTTTGCCCTTCCTACCCTCCCCACTCGTCCCACTCTCTCAAACGAAACTTGCAGTGAGCAGCTGGATGCCAAAAAAAAAACGAGCTCACGAACAGAAAAAAAATGAGCGTCGTCGGTAAAAACCAAATTCAAAAGCCCCACCCGTTATACAGAAAATTAAATTTTTTAAATATATTGTACATATACACGCACGCGAAAGCTCGTAAAACAAATAAAAAGACATCCATAACGTTATCTTTTTATTTTTCCTTTCTCAAAAAAAGATCCACCCCCACCCCCTTCCAGGGCTAAGGTAACGCAAACTTTTCGTCTGGCTCGCATTAACATAGACACATCGAGAAGGTGAGATGTGGCGGGGGGGAGGAATCGGTGGGAGTAAAAAAAAATCAATGTTTATTCAGGCACGCGGAGAAATATTTTCACGATGGCCAACCTGGCGCATAAGCAATTTGCACTAAATTTTATCATCGCTTTAATGAACGTTCAGGAAGGATAGTGTTCTATTTTTTTAGCCAGCGGGATGGGAGGAGCGGAAGGGTAGGGAGAAACCGATACCCCCCTTTCCCACCCTGCCTCCCTCATCAACAGCATCCCGTATGCAAGTGATTCGGGACAGATTTTAATTTGGATGCTCTGTATGCATAACTGAAGAGAAGTACGACGTACGAGCTGGAGGGGATGGACGAACAGGGAGGTAGGGGTAGGAGGGAGAGAGAGAGGGGGGAGAGGAGAGGTACGTGACGAATACACGAAAATCGATATAACAGATCTGTTCACGGGGAACATTCGAATTGCCACTTTTAAAATCCGGTCTATTTAAACAATCGTAATCCACATTCCCACCCCCTCCCCCTCCTCCCCTCCTCCTCCCCTCCTCCTCCCCTCCCCCCTCCCCCAACGAACCCCTTACTCTCGTGTAATCCTGAATGATACGCCGCGACATTTCGAATGTGAATTTGAGCTCCCTGAGCCAACTTCGTGATACTCTCCTCTCTGTGCCTCGCTGCTTTAATCCCCGTCACTATCTAAATCAAGAGCTCGATAAAGATAGAAACCGAGTTTCCAGCGTTACGCGATTTTTTTTCTTCAATTTCGAAACAGCCGCCCGTACGTTAAAATTTATGTTTTTCGGGGATTCCCCACGAGATAATTGATACGCAGATAAGGGAGAACGGTCGGTTGTTATTTTTGTAGGAATTTCGAAAGGATCGATAACAATAATAATACAGCCCGAATACCGCAATACGTGTGCGTAAAGTTTCGCTTTTATATCTGTTTTTAATGCCAAAATTTTTCTTGAAAAATTCGCATCCCTCACGCGAAATATCGTAATTTCGGTAAAGCATCGTTAGGCGGATCCCATTGTCCGGCTTACGCGGAATGAAAGACGGCGGTCCCGTTAAGATTCTTTGAAAATGAAAAGAAAAGTGAAAAAAAAAATACAGAAAGGTCCCGCGCCTTGCAATGAAGAGCAATCCGAGAGCGCAAATAGATAGCGCTTCGCGTCGTCTTTATTATCCTTCGCGTTATTAACTTGTCCGTGGCCTTTGTTGGTTGATATTTATAACGGGAGCCGCTGCTATAATGAAGGATCCTAATGGCGGCCATTTGCAATGTTTACGGTTCATTTTCACAGCCAATCAGTCGCGACGTGGACGCAGACGCGAGAATCGCCGAAGATCGTTTCGATGTAAAATCCGTATACCGTCCACGCAAAAACGTATGATTCGCGTGAAAGAGGTAGAGGAAAAAAATATTTCACACATTTATTTTCCCGTATGCGGAAATCAAATATATATATGTCTTCGTTTAACATCCACAATTTTTTTCTCAACAAACCCACAACACGTTTCTCGATTTACATAAAAATCAAAAATTCGACGTTCGGACCGACGATCGATTCGACACCGAATAGCCTCTACGTGTCCAACTTGGCCTGGTTTCCCCAAAAATGACAGAAACTCCGCCGAATTCACACGAAAGCTTCGTGAGCTCCTCTTGATAATAAATGATAATGGGGAAATTTTTTAAACATATATATATATATATATTCACCGAATTAAATGTACCCCATATACCTATAGGCATACAAACCATATATACATATATACATACTGCAGAAAAGATAAAGGTATACACACACAGATAAGTGCGACAAAGGTCCTAAAGGGACGGTGCGGTATACCCTACGGTAAGTATACATATATATATAACAATAGCAGACAGTAGCAAAGTATATACATATATATATACCAACTTGACAGCTGGTATGTCACAGTGGCGTCTAGCAGTCTGGCAACGCGACGTGCACGCTGTCATCGGGTGGGAGTGGTGATACCATAGCGAGCAAGGGATGAGAAGTAAGGGAGGTTAGAAATGGGGGAGTTCGGGTAAATATGCGATAACTTGGCGTCCGCTTATAAATCCAGCGGCGCTCACGGCGACAGGTCACGCAGCAGGGTCCCTGGGTTTAGATCGTTGTGAAGTCCCCATAACCTGACCCGAGCGCGAGCCGGCTCCCTGGTTAACTAAGACCAACCTAGCCCTAACCTCAGCCAACCTGAGCGAAGATCGGCGGTGGCAGCAACGGATACGTAAAAACCCGACCGAACGCAGCTCGTAACGTTACGTGCGTGCAGCTCCGCCATTGTTGAGAAAAGAGAAGAAAAGACAATTGAACAAAAAAAATTTTTTAACTCACCCCTGTCACGTATCGGGAGTCTTGCGGTCTGGTAACGTCGTACTCGGAAAAGGAGTACGCGAAGAATTGATCGTTGACTCTGTCAGGAGCCGTAAGACGCTCGATGACCGATGGTCGATAATTTTGATAAAAAAAAAAATAGCAATGCGTGATAAGAAATTGATAAGAATTTCGCATCAAGTTCCGTAAAGGCCCTTTGTCGCAGCTGTCTGAAAAGTTTGCGTACGGAATGAATGGAAAATCGAAGTTATCGTTACTCGAAGACCATTACGTGTAAAAGGGTCGTTTTTTTCTGATGAATGAGGTAAAACTTTTCAATTCATTTTTTTTCCCTGATTCAAGCGAGCTTTTCACCGCCGTGCGAAGCAGACCTTGAGACTTGGATGCTCAAGGAAAAAAAAATGCCTGCGTACAATAATTTCGAGATAGTCCCAACGGCGACTGTCCCGTGGCGTTCACGGACGCTGACGTTTGTAGTGACGAAAGTCATTCCAGCCACCCGTTATATAGTCAGCCTGGCACCTAGTATCGACAATGGGCTATCTGACATTCGATACCCTACCCGTGTATACGTATAGAAGGTAAGAGAGGAAAAGAGCCCAGGGTACCTCTGGTCGGGTTTGCCAAAGCGAAAACGCCTGCCTATGTATAGTGTGTATATATATATATATATATATATAGTATACGTATAAATCACGTGTGTGTATATATATGTGTATATATATATATATATATGCGTATCCGACAAGAGTCTCTAATGGCCGGACGCGGATCGGTTACACCATTTACGCCCTGATGGCAAAACGGTTAAGTATTTCTAGCCGAAAATAATTTCCTGCCGATCGGTGTTCACGATCCAAAAAAAAAAAACCACAAACCCTAGACCAAATCTTACAAATTCATACGGTAAATAAGCCAAAAACTTTGGACATACCGAAAGATCGATCATAAACCACGTGATCGATCGATGGATCAAATTCGTATATCGATCTTCACTGTGCAATTGATATATAAAAATTTGTCAGTTTTTTTTCGTATCTCTCTATACTAAAATCACATATCCGTACGTTTGTACATCCCTGGATCCATATGAGTATACTTTGGTTATAACGATCGACACCTGATATATTCAGCAAGTACGTCACACAGTCCGATCTTTGTTAGGTTTGCGTGTGACGAAAGCCGACTTTGACTTCAAAGTGTTTTCCCGCAAACTCTTGGTCTATTCAAGATGGATACACACACACACACATATATATATCCACATACACACACACGCATCAAACTGCACGAACTTTAAGTGATGGCACTGATAACACGTTCTCACGCGATCAATAATTCCCATCTGCCTCGATGCATAGAATCTATCCCGTATGCACATATATGTGTGTGTGTATAAATATATATATATATTTATGGATAGATCTGCACTCGGTGCATCCAGAAGCAGCTTGACTTATATATAAGCGGCGCATCGCAACACTTATGACTCCCGAAGAGTTTTGCTCCAGATATGGATATGCGATTGCTGTAAAGTTTGAGAACCGCCATAACGATATATACGAGCCAAAGTCCGTGTAAACCGCAAGGTATCGTAGGTCAGGATTTATATAGATAAAAAGAAGAATTCCCAGGGAATACCACATAGCCCCTCATAACTTAATTCCGTATACGTCGATATGAAGTGGTTACGGGCGATACGGGGCTAGGGATGTATTTTTGACAGTGTCTGTACATTCGTGCCCATACGTTAAGACTGTACCACAGGAACTGACGTAAGAGCCGCAGAATCGTCGTTGACGTAACGACACAAAAGGTAAAATCAGAGATTTCTGTCGCGACGATGGAAGGGCAATCGGTAATAAAAGGGCGGATTCGCATCGTAACGAGCAATTGTGTATCGGGAATAAAACGAGGGCAGTACGTAACGTCGGAAAAGTCCGTGACAGGAAGAGGGTGACCGGGATGGCATCTTTGTCGATTTGGTCGCGAGGGTGTGGACCCTCTACGGTGACGCGGTCCGTCGGATTGTGTATCCGCCTTTAGGAACAATGGTCCCCATGGACATCGGTACACACTGGCAGCGAATACTGGTGTAGGGTGGTGGTACGAGCGCGGTGGGTTTCTTTCCTTGCAATTTTACTCCGCCCCCCCCCCTTTACCAACCCCTCCCCCTCCCTCCCTCCCTCCCCCCTCCCCACAGCCCCGCTGATTGCCAGTTCTCCAACCCCTATTTCTGCAAACGTCAAGCCGACGTCCGAGTCTGTCGACCCTTGCGACGGAAGTCAGACTCCGCAGCCAACTCCCGCGATGCTTCTCCCGGGCTGTAAGAATATTCGCGTTCGACACCCTTAAAATTTTTAGGGGTTGACGCACCTCGATATTTTCAGGGTGCGGCTGGCATTGCCCAAGAACGCATAGAACCGCGATGTCAAAGCTTTGCGAGCTAATCTTCATCCCTTAAAGGGCGAGACCCTTGAGCGAGGTCGAGTAGAAAAAAAAGGTTTGGCGGGAAAATTCAAAAATTATTACAACTCCCATTTTTTATTTACACCTTTTCGCCCGATACATTCACTTTCGCGCTACAGCGAGGAGGATCATCGAGAAATATCAATCGCAGCCTCCCGCCGGATGGTCCAGTACCAAAGGATCGTGGAATCCGTTGAAGATAAGACACACAGATCGACCAGTTTGATCGGTCATTAGAGAAATTGTTTGCCGTACCACGCGGATCGTTGATCGACTCGCGATAGCTTGCGCTAAGTAATTAGAAAGCGAATAAGAGGTTTTACCTTAGGCGAGTGGTTCGGTAATACTCATTTGCGCCGGTAAACACTGTGGAAAATGAGATCGGCGGCCATGTTGGAGAATCACGATCGTTTCCGGTTACGAATACAGCATTGGATTGACTTTCAATTTCGATAATTAAATTAATCCACGCGACTAGATCCGTCTAAGACGCTGATAAAAATTTTGAAAGTTTAATAAAAACTTTTTCCAAAATATCTCATTGAACTCAAATTTTTATCGGTATACAATATTGCACCCGTACATGTGTGCAGCTTGTGGCGCGTGCGCGCGCAGGCACAGGAGAGCCTCGATTACCGGAAATTGTGGTTAGGTTAGTTTGTCGGTGATCGAGTTAGGGTAGTTACAGCCAGGCTGGATGACAAATAGCAGATGAGGTCTTGGAATTCTACACACGTACTACCCCTTCCGTAACCCCTCAGATACGTACCCACTGCTGACTACATATACCTAGCGGGGTACCAACCCCTACCTTACCACCTTTTCCTTCCTTCCTTCCTTCCTTCCCACTTGCCATATATACCTTCGGAAACCTAGCCATCCGGGCAACCGAAGCTACGGCGCGCGCCCCCCGCCCCGCCCCTCAGGGGTGATTTAATGCCCACGTTTGATCCGATATTCTTTATAAAGTTTAGCCCTCCTTCTCCTTGCAGCTGCTTTTCAGCGCGCGCGGAATGTCAAATTCCCGCTTGATACTCAGACTGTGGCCTAGGTGCGAGAGATAGGGTCCTTGACGTCGTTGATAAGCGAGATTGAACCGAGAATTGATAATAAAATTTTAAGAAATAGAAAAAAATTTTTAGGACACCCCACCCCTCCCCCTTACGTAGAAACTAGATTTAGGAGTATGAAAATTTTGACACTGCGGATACAAAAGATATAGGGAAATCTCGTGGGGCACACGTGACAATGACAGACGTCAGTGTGGTAAACAATGCAGTTTGAAAAATAGGAACGTCTTAATTACACGACAGCTCTTTACCTGAACTCAGTGTTATCGAATGACGGAAAAATCGCAAACTATCGATCGGCGATCGATTGGGCGAGTGACGATAATTTTCGTACGTGTCAAAAAAAATTTGAAAAAAATACCCATGGCCATTATCGCACTCGAAATTATACACGCGTCAAGAATCTCGAGTAGGCGCGTGAGAATAAAAAAAAAAGGGAGAGAAATCACGAAAATTCGTAAAATTTATTTTCTACACTCGACACCCCCCCCCCCCCCCCCACCCCCCTCTACTGTCATTTCTACGAGGAGGCTAAAAGATGGCTGACATTGCATTTTACTTCAGTTTCCTTCGAGGATTTACGCGATTTATATCCCCCACCCTCCACCCCTTGCCTTGCTGACCCAAGAACGTACCTATAATATCATAAAATTTATAGCTCGTGAGGAACGCCATTTTACATCCAATACACAGTGTCCAGAGATACCAATCTCAATAAGGTTTATCAAAATTTATTAACATTTTTTTTGTTCCCTCAATGACGTAATATATTCCACAGCTCCACCCGTTGCATATACGTATGTATTTGTGCAATACATATATGCCAGTCTCTAGTCTTTCGATTGAGAAATTTGTTTAAGTAAATAAAAATATAAGAAAAAATAAACTCGGATAAACATCAAGCGCCTCGCGCGATCCGACGACAGGAGATGAAACTGGGTCTTCGAAAATCTTGGCAACGCCGTAAAGCGTCGCAGCCTGCCATTCACGTTCCAAGAATGGCTTAACCTAAAAGCTTTCTTCTATAATCCAAGAACGTGACAATCCACTCCGCGACGCCACGCCGCGTGTATATTCATAACAGTACGAGCCTACCGACTGGAACCTACTACGTCGTATCCTCATCCGCTTTACGTTAAATCTCCTGTCTCTTTGGTCCATGGAAACTTCGTCAAGACGATCGCGTTCTGTGTGTGTATATATATATATATATATATATAGTGTATACATATTGAGAATTTCGATAAAATTCTGATCTCCGCGTAAGGTCGTGGGTCATAGAAAAGTCAGAGTGGGCGCGTGTCCTCGGATGGATCCTTCGAAAGAGATTGCGATAATTTTACGAAAATTCAGTTATTAGGTAAAAGAACCACCCATATACCTGCATATAAACTGCATGTGGACGATGCATCGTGCAAAGTGCATTCTTCGAACTCTGCGCCCAGCACGTATGACGCATACGTAGCCAGGCCCTATAACTCACGTGTAAAAGACGAGAGATAGTTTTTACCAAAACAGTCGCGTGACTCTACCGGGTGGCGTTTGAGAAAAAAAATTTTTTTCACCAACAACCACGACGCGTCAGATCACCAGAGCGGTCAGAGTGTTATAGAGGGTGAAAAAAAAAAGTTAATGATCAAACGTAGGACCAAGGACTCATCTGATACCCGGGATGGAAAAGAAGTTTTCATAATTTCAATCATAGCCAGTTGGCGCGCGTGATCAGAAAGGCAAGTTTCCATTGACAACTGGCGCGGGGCACTTTACGATCTGCTAGGGGGGGATTCTCATTGTTACGGTCTCAGAGGCACGGCACTGTTACAGTGCATCGTAAAGCATCGACGTGAATCAGAGCCAGAATGCTCTTTGAGGAGCGCACTGGCGCTGCCGAGAGCTTCGGATTTCGTGGACACGCATCGCCAGGACGGATTTTCACGCTAAACCCTATATCGAACGTACGCGCACACGCGTTTTCGCAAACGCAACCGCGACGCCGATGCCTTGCGTAATCCAGGATAAAAGAGAGCGGAGATAAGCATGGGATTGATAGTGGTACAGGGCGCGTGCGAGATATTAGACAAAAATTTATTTACCCATACACTCCTATGAACTGGCCTAGCAGATACGATGCTAATCGTTATCACTCGCGATCAAAATTTGGAAAATCCATTTTTTGAACGAAAACAAAATTACTCCACTTTGACATAGTGTCTTATCGGTATCTTTCTCTCTCAGCCACCGACTCCTGACTAAGCGTCGTCCGTGGCTGATTTTTGGTAGGCAGTCGAGATCTACGAGGGAACCGAACGTGCCTGGGCATATAATGACAATATCGTTAACGAGCCATTGAGGGAAGCTTCAATATCGTAAATCAAATGAAAAATAATCGAATCCATTGGGCGCCCCGGCTAAGAGTGTGTATAGTACGTGCGCGTAGTCGGAGGTGCCCCGTGGCTTAAATTATCCTAGGATATCCGAAATATAAAGGTACGGATGAGTTATCACCGAAGGAGCCGATAGCAAGAAAATTCTAAAAAATGTACGATACCCATCAGCCAAAAATATAGTGCCGAATGAGTAATCCAGAGAGAAAAATTTTTACGCAAAAAACAAGTCCCAAAATAAAGGAGCCCCGGATGAATTCAATGAAAAAAAAAATCCATCGGATCCACCGCGTAAGCCGAGACACGAACCAATCACGCATACGGGATACAAATGGAGACGGGATGCTGTGAAGAAAAAATACATGTAACAGTGAGAAACAGCCCTACAGGGCCCTACCGTAATCGTCCCAGCAATAATGGGTCCTAGGCCCATATCTATTAGCAGCAACAGCTTTTCGTGACGATTTCGAAATCTTCTGTGACCGGTGGGAGCACCGAATAAAAAAGAGAAATAAAAACAAAGGGACTAAGGAGGGGAGGGAGGGAGGGGAAATGATTCGGCAGAGAACGAAAGAATGAAAGAAAAAAGAGCGAAACAAAAGAAGAGAGAATGAGGAAACAGGTGAATCGATGCTATCCCTATGTACGTAAACCAGGTAAGTACCTACTGATAGAGGGCCCCGTGCGCACGTAACGAAATACGCGCTCGTACGAAATTTCCCTAAATTCAATAAGAACTGCATCGGCAGCCCACCCCCTTAGGAATGTCAAACGTCCAGTGGAGAAACCTGAGACTCGATTACCAGACAGTAGTGTAAATTTTTAGCGTGACTTAAAAAATTTTAATGAATCTTTCCTGTGACGACAATACCAAACGCGGAAGCATCGGTCACGAGCATGGCCGCCGGTATACCTGATACGTCGAACTTTGATTCCATGGGTGTTAGCTGTAGGCCACGGCGTATAAAGTAATTGGTCACTCCCTTAAGCCGAGTTTTAATTAAGTCGCAACTGCCGTTTGTATACACGTGTCCAATGAGACAATTTCCCATTCTCGTAGGTTTCTTTCAAATCCAATAATCGTGAAACAGCTGTAGTGCCTCGTCCCATTAACTTTTCTTTGTTTTCCATTCGATACCATTGCTCGACGGGATCGCGCCAAGGGAAATATATCGTGGGCCTTTACGGGCGCGTGGATTAAAAAAGTGAGGGATATGAGTGCGACGTTATAAATTATAGCGACACCCGGTATATCCATGTCCAATGTGAAATCGTGAGAAAGATATACGGCGTACCGATCGAAGAAAACCTATGGAGGCGTCGGAGAGCACGCAGGACGGGCCAGAAATGCCCTCCTCTAGTGCCAGACTGAATAAATTCGAGCTCGGAGCCGCTAACGACCGAGCGTACAAATAAAATGGTCGAATCTGTGCGCCAAGGCGAAACGTCGATGACGTCTGATCGTGGAGCAGAGGCGAGTCCGAAATATGGAAACGTTAAAGGTATGGTGTGGATAGGGATCAATAAATAATAGAAAATAAAATTAAACTCTGGTCGAACGGACGTCGTAGAAGCCACAGGGTATCTTCTTGGACGGCTGCTAGGGTTCGGTAAAATTTTGTTTTATATATGTGTATATGAAATGTACATGTATATAGAATATAGATGCCTTTCGTATATACAAATGCTTATAGGTGCATATGAATATACTTCAGTAGCAGATAACGTATATCTATGTAAGGAATCTCAATATGGACTCGGCACATAGCCATTATGCTGGGGACTTTCGGACTTTGGCTAGACGATACAATTTCTTGAGGTGGCTGCTCTGGAATGCGTTTGACAAAAAAAAAGCGTTGTTTGGGTTCGGTTAGGTCTGCGATTCTCATTATTCTAACTACTGTGCCGTGGGTCTGTTGTGTGCGTCGGGATAGTCGTTATGGCGCTGAAAAAAAAAAATGAATAACGTGCCCGTTGGGAACATTTGAATTTTCGCGGGTCACGTGGTAGAGTTAAATGCAAACGGTAGGGTGCGCGTAGGAACCGAGTGGCAATGCACCTGGTTTGTTTTAGTGTCGATTCCATATGGAGCGGTGAATTCGCGAACTAAAATATTTGTGGAGAACGGGGAAGCACCATGGGTCGTAATACACACTGCACGTTGTAACTTTGCGAATGTCGCGGAACGTCAATGCTCTCGATCCTTATGAACGTCACTTTACGATCCTAACCTCGCAGCTAACGACCGACCCACGCACGGAGCAACAGCGTCGAATCAAGTTCCGCAACGGGTCCACGTACCTGGTAGTTCCGTCAGATCGCCCGTAGAGGCGCTACGTGTCGTTTATATGAAGACGCGCGAATTATATGGCAATTATTTGTTTAAATCATATGCATAGGCATGAGCCTTTTTAAGATTGGGAAAAATAGCAACAGCGCCACAGTATAGGGGCTTTGTAATGATTATGAGAAAATGAAAAATTGGTTTATTTTGGATTATTTATTAATTATATTTACACGAACAGATACGCGTTACAAATAATATATAGTGTATTGAGATTGTGTCTGTGACGTGTATACCTCGATACCTCGTCAATTTGTTTCTACTAATTAGCCCGAAAATTATTGGAACGAGATAATTGCCCCTAATTATCGAAAACATACGGAGAAAATAATGAGTCGTGATTCTCGAGAAATTCATCGGTGTATCCAATAGGCGTCATTTTCTTCGTGAGTCTTGCGCGTTTTTTCTTCTTTTTTTTGGGGGAGCTTTATCCATTTTATTATAACGAACGAGCGTTAAGCGACAAAATACGTTACTAATTACGATCCGTGTACTGGAGGTCAGAGCTGACTAATTTGAACGACGATAAAAATCAAAATTACGATCGTATACATTAGGAGCGTTATCGCCGCGACGCTTTTCATGGTTTTAGAAGCGCGTATTACTTGTGTATGTCTTTAGTTTTCATATCCTGCGCACTACGGTCGACGCTGGTGTTACGTTACTCGATTGCAACTTAATGCCGTAATTGTCATTACGCAAAACTAGATCGAACGTCGACCTTAAGGATATCTCCATGTAAAACTGGAACACTTTCACTGGACCCGACGTCATTCTCGAGGAGAACGAAACTAACGTTCCCACTTTTTGAATCTCCCGCCGACCTCGACTTCACCTATAGCCGGTTCCCCCTTTATACTGTACGAGAACGATCAGAAGATCTTGAGAACAGTGAAACATTTGTTATTTTGAAAATTGTCAAATTTACACGAATGTTTGAAAAGTCAAAAAAAAAAGTCAATTTTCACTTGCCTTAACTTCCCTGAATTTTAAATATATCACTGATCGATGCGTTATCTCCGTCCTTTTTCCGAATACCTGACAACAAGGTAGCTTCCAAGAAAGCAATTATATGGAAAAACAAAAAATCCCTAGTACCTAGTATTTTCTTTCACAGAATTCTTCAACATCCTCGCACTAACCGGAAGTCAGATAAAAAAAAATTATTGCGGTAGTCACGCGGTCGGGCAATTGGACAGTTGGTGAAAAATTGGCTGTGATATTGACCGCGCGATTCATGGATCATCGCTGGTTGAACTCGAATTGATTTTTATCGAGACAGCCATTGGCATCGTTCCTTGATATACGACATGGCGCATTTATGACTTGGACTTCGTTATACGAACCATATCTCAGTATCCGTGTTGATTCATCATCGTGGTTGCGGGTCGCCTAAACGTCACACGCTGTGGTGACGCAGGCTCGTAAACCTTTTGCTTGAGTTAGAAGAGGAGCGATCGAAACTTCGGTATAGGTCTGCCTTATTTTACATAGGCGCGTCCCCTTAACGTAACAGACAGCCATATAATAGAGGATGTGGGTCTTTTTATGAGACCCATCAACTATATCTTCTTTAGAGGCTCCTCGGGGCCCCATGGGCAATTAGTGGTTCACGGCTTTTCATGACTTGACACCGAAAACAGGACCCCGTAAGTAGTACCAAGCCGAAAGTAGCCGTATAACGTGTATCGAGAATCACGGACAAAGACGATATATTTTAAATAGCCCGTATGAATATTCAAGAGAGCCGATCACGTGACCGCCTACGTCAGCAACATGGCGGACGAGTACGATGTGCGCATGCGCGTCGCCTGAGGAACGCATATCGCTTAAAATCTGTCCGTCATAACTTTTCGACAATGTTCCTCGTAATGCTGCTTTCACACGAGTGGCACGACCCTGAATATTTCGGATATGCACGGTAAAACGCATCGATGCACTTGTATCACGTGCTCACCGATCCTATCAGTTCGTTACGTTTACGATACATTCCATGCTACTGCGCGCGCGTCGATTTACATTCTCGTATGATTGTATGTACCGTACCGCGAACTCTCCTGTTCGCGTTAATGAGAACGGCAGGCAATCAATCGGATTGTTGATCCTGATTATGACGACTACGCGTTACTATCGCATACTTCTAGCTAACTATTCAGAAGCGCCACCGCGAACGCCACGGCGGCTTGTGGTACTTATTCGACAGAATTCCAAACAACTTTTCAATGCACATTTGCCTGGGCTACGGATAATACAAACGAACGATTGGCAAATTCATACTGGACTTTTATTAGCGTTTTGAAAATTCACTAAACTTGGGCTCGACTCGCTCGCAAAAGTGTCGACGAGAAAATTTTATCAGGCCGCCTCCTACGTACCGTTCCCATTGCGACAAGTATATATTTTTCGTGGCACACGCTGCCACAAGGCAATTGAAAACTTTTTTACGACGCACAGTGCGATTTCCGATGCGTCCTGAGCGTTGTGCATCAATCTTCGTCGAGGGAACGAAGACAAGAGAGACTGTTGGGCTGGGAAGAAGTTGGAGAAGCTGGATGAGGGAGAAGTGGGGTATATATTGGGTATAAAAAAAACTTGACAAAATATAAAAATAAAGAAGTCGATGACGGCGTAAAATGTTTAGTCGTCCCTAAATTTATATCGAGCACAACCCTTTATAGAGAAACGCTGACTGGACCTCGTATAGTATCGGTTTGACTAAATGAATTCGACGCTGGAACTTTTGTTACTCTCACTTCATTTCGTTTCTTATCGGTCGCATTCTTTACCCTTTCCCATCGTCGACGTCGGATTCTCGGACTAAATGATCGATAATAAATCGTCTAATAACGGCGCCACTGCTGAATAATACATAACCATATCTGGGTCGAACTACAGTCCAGATAGGCGATCGTATGGGAAAAAAAACGTCAGAACTGCCATCCCCGTCCAGTATCGGGAACGTGATTAAAGTCATTGAGAAACGATCGATTTTTGGCAGTCCGGTATTCCGATACTATAGCAATTAGCATTTTCATTTGTATTCCGATAACCGATCCAATTGGCCATACATATAGCTCGCTGATTGCGAAGCTTCTTGTCACTGTCAAAAACAAACCTCTTTGAAATACATTAAATCGACGAGATCAATAAAATAATCAATACACACATTCGAAACGTGTATATCTGATAATTCAAAGTATCGTCCTCCCATGTCCTACATTACGAGAGTATTAGTTACTCTCGTATAATAGAGTAATGCCTAAATAAATTTTAATTGTCAGCAATCAAGTTATCGATTATCAATCAAGCACGTGAAATTCTATAAAAAAATACGTTCATTTAATTAATACTCTTTAACACTTACCACGAGCTGCCAGCCCCAATGATAGTTGAGTATGAATCAAATCATCCTTCCTTCTCTTCTCATCTTCGTTCCTGACGAATGACTTCAAACCAATGAATGGATGATGCGTAGACGTTGCGTGCCCACGCACTTGGAAGCTTGCATTAAAGCAATTCTAGCAGTCCGGTTGCGATCTTGTGGTGGGACGAGCCTGAAAGTCATACACGTTTTATACATGATTCTTCATATTCAATGTAAATAAAGACTAGAGCCACGTAGAACACATGGCGCCAGGCATAAAGTACAGAGCGCATGGTAGCTCATTTTCAATGGTCTCCCTGGCATGAATTTAATTTATACGAACCATGAATGACGCGTAATTCTCCCTAGTCCCGTTTCTTCCTCCATTGTGTCTTGCGGCATAGTAAGTTAAAAAGTATCTAGGCCAATTTATCGTGGCAACTCAAAGACGATTATCGGTAGGTTCATAGAAGGATAATAGGCGTACCGGGAAAAAACTAACCTACAAATAGATCAGTCATCAATACCATTCTCAAGCTCATTAACAGAGGTTCCCAAATCTTAAGATCTTTACATAAAAGATTAATGTTGCTGGTTTTCAGATAAAATTCAAAGTCTACCTTACCCGTGATGCAGGAACGACCGAGTGGACTAACTACGAGAGTCAAGCCAGCCTCGAGTATCTCCTCATTAAGACGTTGATTAAGGCACCGCCGGAGCTTTTAAGATTCCTCTTACAAATTTTAACGCACATTCACCTCGAGGAACGAGCCGTTTTCACTCCGATCTCTATTAGTTCATCGGTCCCGAGTAAAATGTATAATTAAGGAATTCAAGTAAAATATATGTACGTCCTCGCTGGCAGCCATCGTCCTGCATCGCTGCCGAGAATTCAACCCGTTGCCGTTACTGTTTATATTTCGATCGCGTTTCTACGATTACAAAACGTAACAGGAATATCTTATAACACAACACTTATACCACAAGGTATTCCAGCCGAGATAAGCATATTTATACACGTCCGAATATACACGACAAACTGTCTGATTACGTTGGTAAACTATTTTCGCAAGAGAACATTGTGCGCCCCGTCAAAACTAAGTTTGCAAGATGGCGACACTGTCGTGCTCGCGTACCGGCACAGCCGACGGCCTTTATCCATTAACCAAACAGAAATAGAAGCGCTCGGCGTGTTATCCATAGAGTATACAGCCAGTGCCGCGTTACGTAGAAGTAAAACTCGATGCTGAATAATAACCAATGTCAGCGGCCATTAGCGTGGTAACGTAAGAGCCTTCGGTTGTAACAATGGCTGCCTACTGGCTGGCATACTGACCTTCGACGTCTCGCGACGGGAATCGGCATCCTTTATCAATCGAGCGTCTCGAAGTGCTCGCTCATAAACAATTGCGCAGCGTACTAAAGCGAAGTGGTGGACATAGAGGGAATATAAAATAAAGAATGTGAAAAAGTAAAAAGATGCATACTTGCACAGTAAACTGTTGGCCATATAGTCACCGTAGCCGGGTGACTGGCTGACTGTGCTTAGCTGGGCTGTCCGTGAGTACTGGTCCCGCGACACAAAGGCCCGCGACAGTCCCATAAGTTATAGCTAGGGCCCCGTGAGCGGTCGTCCCATTCCTCCTTTAAGAGAAGGAGGAATCGTTCCACTCCACTCCCAGACAATAGGACCGGCCCGAAACCGTTCCAGGAATAATCATTAATCCGATCGAATGATTTAACGTCGGATAAAATAATTCCTAAACGCAACGAA
Organism: Trachelus tabidus; assembly: GCA_030142655.1. Classification (NCBI taxonomy): domain Eukaryota; kingdom Metazoa; phylum Arthropoda; class Insecta; order Hymenoptera; family Cephidae; genus Trachelus; species Trachelus tabidus. Next base: position 2,783,066 of record JARQTI010000393.1, on the reverse strand, counting down.
ATTGTTTCGAAAAACCGGACGAGCGTCTCTTCACTCTGCCGCTTTGTCCAATCCGCTCCGAGACGAGTTTCTGGCTTGGGGTAGTGATGGATAGGGGCAATTAAGCGACCGAGCCGCCCCTGACAGTCAAGACTCGCTACTCTCTTTTCCTTCTTGCTACCTACCACTGCCACCTACTCTTGCCCCACTGTCTTCTCTCTCTCTCTTTTACTTTTATACTTGGCTTGTATATATTCTGTCTCACTCAGCCCTCCACTGTCTTATATCTTATAGCTTGGTATACGTTACTACTTGATTCTCTTCTACCTGCCGCTCGTTGAAAACCACAGACTCTTAGGCACCGTCGAAAACGGTGTCTTTCGCGACAGAGACTCGTAGCCATTGTCTCTCTCTCTTTCTATATTCTTTTTATTCTACCTCTATCTCACTCTCTCTCACTGTTTTTATTCTCCCTCGCAACTAACCTCTATACCCTTACGAAATTCTCTCTCTATATCCACCAGCAGTGACAATCGCTCGACTTCACGATTTACTTCTTTCTATCCGGACCGACCTTTACATCTCACGTTCTTCACCGACGCTCCTGCCCTCCCTTCCCGTGGGAATTACGCAGAGACACATGAAACACAGACTGTCCCTTTACGCGACTATGCATTTCGGCGGGAATCGAGCCAATTTCAAACATAACCAATTCTTCGATGTGCCTTTTCACTTTAATTCTATAGCCCCCGTGGCTTCTGTCACGGAACGGCCAATTGTATGGAAACGCTAATGTCACTTGTACAGTGGATACGACTGTACCAGAAGAATGCCAACTTTATAAATAAATACGAACTGCGGTAACTGCTCAAATCAATACCAATCCAACGCGTAAGTCAAACAAGCTTAAAATAAACGTATTCTACGACTTTATCGAACGTCCCGTTCGGATACCATTATCGAATAAAGGTAGAATGGCACAAAGAGAGTGAGAGAGTGAACGAGAGAAAAATTCAAGAAGAAAGAAACAAAATGTCGGATAATAACAAGAAATGATGTCGTCTCTATCTGTATACGAGAATTTCTTTTCAATGTCAATAATAATGATGATCGTAAAGAAAGAGCTTTGTCATAAGAAAAAAAGAAATAATAATAACGACACCCACACGTTTCGTGACGGTTCTGCCCAAAAATGGTCTGTGCCTTTTTTCACAAGCTTACCCTATATAATAATTTCTATTCACCTGACACCTGCATACTTATATACGTAACAGTTAATTATCATCCCAAATGAAAATACGCGTAACGAACGAATTGAACCTGTACAAGATAAATTCGCCGAACGTCACGTTTTTGCCTCACGTTTCTCCCTGAAATATTTCTAATAAAGTTGGCGAACCTCCAGTGATAAAATGGCGCAATATCTTTCTGTCAACTTTCTTATCGTGCCAGTCGACTTGTGCAACTTTCAACCTCCGCTCCTCCCCGCTCCCCTCCCCCCATGGAATCGTGACTGCCAGCCAGCAAAGTGAAGGACAATGAGTAGAAAAAATAATTTTTTACAAAATATTTTTTTTTATCTCACCACAGCTTCCGACGACCATTGTAAAGACTGATTTTCATAAAAATCTGAGAATCACTGGTAGACTCGTCAAGCAAACGAAGACTTTAATTTAAAAAATGTTTTCCTCACGACGAAAACTTAAGGTACGTCTTAAGACGATTATCATCCCCTTAAAAGCCACTTAAAAAAATACGTGTGATATCGATTTAGCCATTACAGGACAAGCGTCTCTAATTTCCCTCACGGACACCATTAAAAGCCACACACCCCTATAGGACACGTCACGTAAACTATACACAAAAAGAATTTAAACCACGGTGACAACAAAGTTCGTACCCACGTGTACAAATACACGGTGATACCAAAAAAAAAGATATCCAAGATACACGTTCACCGACACAATACGTCATCCCTAATGAAAGCGAAATTCCTATATACACACAGCCCTGCACGTATATACCTGTATATACACATAATGGACGCAAGATCGCCAATAACATTCATTGCATTCAAATGTCAACCGCAATCGTCTCTATCTCTTAAAGATAAGGGGAGCGCACTCGAATTCTCATTCTCTGTATGGCAAGAGAAATAAAGAGACAAAGAAACGACTAAGAGGGACGAGGAAGTTCAAAGCTGATATCCATCAAACCAGTTTTACGCAAAAGAAATTAAACCAGTTTTCAATCATTTCACCATATATATATATACACATGCACACACGTATGCACTGTATACAATCGCTATACTTGGTCCGTAGGCAATGACTTCGATTGAGTCATCGATACAGCAATGTAGAGTAAAGGAATTCGTTTCGATTCTATGTAGCAATGTAACTTTATATATATATATTCTAGCATACATAGATATACACGTACAGAAATCTATAGTAGAATCCTTAAGAACTGTATAAGTGGTAAGTACGAGAAGAGATGCTGGAGGGCATGAGTGTACGCAGGTGTGTATACATATATACATATACATATGTAGAAGAAGGCATTACCGTGATCTCAGCAGGAGAGTGTGCTTGGCTATCTCCGTATCAGCAATCTGTGACAAGTTGGCGTAATGAGGGCCTCCCTCTTTGTGGAGCAGATAGGTAGAAGCGGGCCCAATTATCGGGCTCTGGTGCTTCTTCTCTTACTAAGGCTTACCGAAGTTTAACGTGGATACGCACAGCACGGTTGACGTACACTGCCGTGGAGAATAAAAACCGAAGATACACGAATCGTCACGGAATTACCCGACGATCAGATTCCTTTAAGGAATCAAGTATGTATATGTGTATATATATATGCTTGGCATACCTTAAGCTAAGTACACAAGTAAGCGTGTGTAGATATAAAATGGCCGCGAGAAACACTTGCAATTAAGATATGTCGATCAGAGTAGTATATACAGGGTGTATGTAATTTTTATGAAAATTCGTTAAAATCAGGTTAGGCTTTAAAAATTATTATGATAGTTATCGCATCGCGTTGGCCATTTATTTTTTGTGTTTTTAATTTTTCACGTAAAATTTAATCCTTTGATACTTATCCGGTCGCGTTGTCGATTACATGCGGATTTTAATTCAGGATCTTGACTTCGGCTCTCGAGTGGGTTTGCTATCTGGGATGGCGGGAGATTCGAATATTCGAATGGCCACTGAATCGAGATAGTAGGCGGACGCTGAGCTTGTCTATGTAGGAGTGAGGCTGAGGTGCGGCAGGAGTGCAGAGTGGTCCAGGGATGAGAAAATCTCATGGTCCGATGTCCCGCATTGATGGATCACTCGGGCGATCGCGCGCTCCAACCAGGAGTGATTGAATATCTCGTGGTCCATCTCGACTCCAATGAAGATCGATTAGCGAGCATTATGCCCGCTACAAATCGATATTCTGATTTGTACGCGATGGTCCCGGCACAATCGGAGATAATTAAATCAATCAAAGAGTCTTCGATGAGACGGCATATACTGTAGACAATATCCATATGCATACATTGTACTTTATATTAATATATATAGTTTGACACTCTGACCAACACAGTCTATTATTATTATTAATAAAAAAATATAATAAAAAGTAAACTTAAACGGCGACTATCGTAAGCCTAAACTTGTCCCGATCGTTCGGTCGCTTACATGGAAAGATTCCTGAGGCTTAACTAATCCCTATACTACTGCGCCTTACATATGAATACGCGCATACAGACCTGCAGCAGCAATGGAAAGGGGTGTGGACGTAACAGCGTTGAGCGTGTCGATAATCTCAGTCAGACATCGCCAATCGTGAGGCCCAACCCTGTCCCTGTTTGGGGGTCGGTAAGAGGGCCTTATATCCCCCCGTTCTTATCGACGGACCCAATTATAATTCGTTCCTCTTTCACGGACCCATTTCAGCCGATCGTCCTGGCACTATACACTCTGGTCGATTCGATATACAGGTATCGCGAGATATAACGTGTAAGGATGAACGATATATATATGTACATATATCCATTTCGAAGAACGATCCGGTTGATCCTTTTTAATTGGGATTGACCTTTGCGACCGTTATCTTTATTCACACCGGAATTTTAAATGAGACATCGAATTGAATAAAAATAGAGAATTCCACGTGCCAGCAGGAAAGATTAATTCGATTTACACGGAGCAAGGAAAGGTCTAATTAAAAAAAATGGATTTTTAACAAAAAAAAAGTCTAACTTTTCACGCTCTCAAAATCCCCCGTTAAATTATTAAGAAAATCAATATATATATTATTAATCGTATATAAACAGAGATCGCAAGGGCCGTTTCCACACGCACGTCTCCCTGTGGCATAAACAACAACCGGTTGGGCCCGATCGTTTGACAGGAAGTGCAGGACGAAAGAAAAAGATGAAAAAATAAAAGAAAGAGAAACCTCAAGCCAGTGGAGAAAAAAAAGTTGAGAAGCAGAGTGCGAGGATGGTGCTTTTAATTAGTCGGAGGTGCGAAGAAGTCGTGCGTGAGTGTTTTTCCGAGTGCGTGAACGTGCGTACACTGACACGCGTGTCAAAACTGGTATATATATATATATATACTGTATATGGATCTGTAACACAGGCAGACGTAAATGCGTGAAGACGCACGTGATTCGTCCGATCCTTGAATACGCGTGCAGTTCGGGTCCACCGTAGATCGTCTCTGGACTTCAGTCTCCCACTTCTTCTCCTTCTTCGCAACTAAACCCGAACCGGTTCTTCTTCTTGTTGTATTGGAATTCCTACCATGTGCTCCCAGCGTATCCCTACGGACCAGGTCCTCTATATAGATATATATACTAGTTTACAAAATTTAGACATCCCACATATGCTACGTAAGGGCACGCATTACAAATTGCACTGTGTCAATTAGTTAAGGATAAGAAAAAATGTTCGCTATCAAATCAATGCATTTTTAGTGAATTATTCGTGGCGGGAAATTTGAAAATTGTTGTTGGGGTATGTTTACGAGGGATATCGTTTCTTATCGATTATAGGGTGATTGGGGAGGGGAGAAAATTTGAAACGAATGATTGCCACGTGCAAACACATGCTTGTGGGTATATAGAGAAACTGTATTGGTCGAAAACGTCATTAGGTAGGTTTACGTAACGTAATCGATTTGCAATATAGTAATGGTGTAGCATAGAAACTACCACGTGTGTGGAAACGTGTCGCGTGTAGTGAAATTGGCTTAAGGGCTATTTGCATCAGTTCGCGATATGGATTGACGTTAATTAACAGACCTCGTGTTATCTAGTATTCACGTGACAGTACCGTCTGTCTTGTAAATAAAAATAATAGCGCGTAACGATGCAATATTATTTATATATTTTTTTGTTCAAAGGTGATGATCGATTATCGATTGTTGTCATTGATAACTTATCAATTATTTAATGGGCATTAGGGAGTCTAGGATGATTATTTTTTTTTAATTAAGTCTGTACAATTTTTTAGGTTATTTTTATGACAAGGTACTATTACAGCACTGTTCGTGTCGTTATGCGTGTATTCTATGCGCGAGACACGGAGAGACGACTTGAATCGTTTAAGAGTTTCCGGTTTTGGACGAAGCCGCCACTACGCTTGGATCCTGACAATGAGTTTGCCGACGAATAAACGACGCTATAGTCAATAATTGTTATGAGAAAAAAATGACGGTTTGGGCAATTTTTCATTGGGAATTTTAATATTTAAAATAAATAGTTTGATAAATATTTTTTGACTTTTTTTGTATGATAGTATTCTTTTTGGTTACGGTGTCAGTTTAATAAGTCCTGACATAATGCACACTGTATATAACGTTTTGAAGCGGCTGTTAAGAGGATATCGTGCGAGACAAGGAAAACAAAAATTATCAAACGTTAAACAGTTCCTTTGGCAGTAGCTGGTTCCTCTAGTTACGTTAAAGCGCCGGTAGACGGCGCCACTGTGAGGTAACGAAAAACAGTCATTCCTAACCACAAACAAGACGCGTTACGCTATTTGAATACGAAACTATTCCTCTAGTAATTCGGTAGCTGGCGTTCCTAAAGACACTATTATGTGTAGGGTGCGGTTGTTTATGAAATGGAGGACTGTGTCGAGAAAGTCAATTTTTTATAGGAATTTTAATAAAAAAGTCAAAAACAGCTGTTAATAACGGACGCTTCGTACCTTTGGCCATTTTGAAGTGACTCGAGGAACTTGGGAAGTGGAAGATATATCTTCCCTTTGAAGTCTGAGACATCCGGTAAGGAAACTGGAATATATTTCCAAGTAAAATTCCATGACAGAAATTTTTGATATTATCTTGTATACTTAAAATATAAGGCCGATATTAATTTTCTTTAATTATTTTATCTTTGGTATTTCAATATCTCATTATATTTAGAGACAATGAAAATTCTATTTAACGTTTATATACAACTTGATAATTGGTTGCGAAATTGATTTATATTGACGTCCAATGAAGGCTACTGCGTGGAACTCGTGAGCTATTGAAAATTATATTTTGAAAATACAGGTCTAAAATTAAATTGAAATTTGAGCGTAATTAGGGGTTGGTAATTAGCATAGTCGATGACCTATAATTGCCTGTTATCATTTGCAAATAGTGTCACGTTAAAATCTATAGACGTGAAAACATTTGTTTAGCACATTGGCAAAACTCAACGAGCCTATAATATTCTATTATATTATTTTCTATTGTAAATATAATCATCGATCCAATCACTGTAATAATTCACATATAATATTAACCATTGAACCTATGCTTATTTTTAATTTGCGTACCTAAAACTATCAAATAAATACATAACGAAACCGGAAAAAATTTTACATAAATTCTCATCGCTATGTTTCATGTAACTGATGGTAACACGTGTTCCGTGTTACTATGCACGTACTATAGCTCGAAATGTCAAAATAGCGGTATTTGAATTTACATAGATAAGTCCTGAAGTTTAATGCAGACACGCCTTATCTCTACGTTACGATCCAACACGTTGCACGCAGATAGGTCAATTTCGTGAGGATTTGTTGATAACGTGAAATTCCATCGAATTGTCATCGACTTTTCCAGTGAGATTAGAATTTTAATGGTCGATATATAACGGTGAGGATTTCGCAGAGATAATTACGACTAATAGGACTTAGCAAACATAACAACAGAAACGTATGACTTGTCAACAGTAAATGAAATGTGGCGAAGAACGTAAAATTTCGAGTATTTTCAAAATTCCATGAAAGTCTTTGTTTAACGATACCAGCGAATGAATTTTTTATTGAAAACTTTCTTATATCGCATGTCGAAACTTAACCAACGATACGTCTTATCACATATGGAAATCAATCCCTGTCAGTACGTTACTTTCGTATCAGACACTTGTGATTCCTACATGTTACAACGATACTGATTTACATGTCACCGCCGGAAATGACGATTATGATTAATAGTCCAATAACGTAACGTCAAGAGCACTAACCAGCTTTCAGATAATGCCCGGGAAAATTCAAATAGATAAAATCCAAACGATATAAAAAAATAAAAATTCCCACGATTATTGAATTTGAAAAAAAAATCTCATATAAAATAATGCAATTCGAAGATAGACGTAGATCATTTATAAATAATAATAATGTTTCATCCTCGCAATTAAATTTTTTTCCCCTATAGATATTAAATTTCCCTAGGATAAAATTCCCCAGGTTTCAAGGTTCATTATATTATCGCATTATCGAACGATCTGGTTTCCGCATTCCCCCCCCCTCCCCACTCCTCTCACCCCGCCCCATCCTGACTTTCAACACAATTACTCGAATTGCGGTAGTTTCTCAACGCCGTAGGTGGTACGTAGCTACCCAAGGCAGTTTCCCCAAAGTAAACTTTACAAACCAAAGAGGAAGGGTTCGGTATGGACGGATGAAGTGCACTGGTGCACTGGTGCACTTCAGTGCACCAAGTTGAAACTCTTTGCTAGTAATCATAAGTCGAGGAAGTTTGGGACTCGGTACTGAGAGACCATGAAAATAGCAGACCTGGATCTGGATTTCGGTAGCACACGTTAGATTTTTGAGAAGCGTACATACGTGAAATTCAAAATTACACGTAAATTAAAAAATGACCAGAGGACTCGATGGCTCGTAAAATAAAATTATATAAAATTACGAAAAATGTCCTAAAATTATTTTATCCACATACGTATAAGAAACTACTATATTATTTACATCCACGTAAATTATATATGAATATTGCACCGTATACAATTTGTATAACCAGCAAAGTAACCTCGAACTGACTATACCTATATTTGACTACACTCGACAAGAAAAGTTTTTTTATTACAAGTTTTTACTGTCTACTGTAAACAGGTCTTTCGCAACTATAGAAAGTTTAAAAGTCCCTAGTCGTGCCGAATATATAACTGATATGGAACAATGAACGGCGAGCGTTTCTCCGTTCGACTGGTGAACGGAGAACGTAAGTAGAGTGGAGAACGTAAAGGGGCCCTAAGATTCACGGATAAGACGGGCCCCGCCTGTCCTTCGGGCTGATATCGGTACCTCGCCCCATACCGACTGGTTAAACATTTGGGTCCCCGAGCACAGCCGATCAGGCCCAATATTGAAAGTGACTCTTCGAGAAAGAATGACTCCAAATGACGATTTAACGCAGCGGATATAATTATGTAGATGACTGTACGAAAGTTAATACATTTTCAATGCTCCAATTAATTATTATGTTAAAGACAGGTGGTAATAATTTAAACAATGTACCAATGATACAATAATCTTCCACTTATAGAAAATGCATCGTATGAATTCTAACGTGTATAATAAGATCGCAATAAAAATGCACAAAATTTACCCGTTGCCAATTCTATACTTATACCGTATTAATATGCACTCCTGGGCCTTATGGTACAACCTTAACTGATACTTGTAAGTACTTTCCTTAAGGCAGTACCAAACCCATTATTCCAAGACATTAAAATACAAAGAGACCCACGCAGCGACACGGGACACTCGATCCGCCCTTATAACTTTACCCCATACATATTAAACCGGGCCCCATGCCTTTTCGATCAGTCCCAAATAACGAACGGATAATAATAATAATACAATAAATTTTTCAAATAACAGTCCCAAAAATATTTTTTCTACAAAAGTTAAATTATATATACCAATAGGAAGTGTCGATGAATCAAAAAAATATTCCAAAAAAAAAAAGCGAATCAAAGAATGAGGAACCGAGCATCGAACTACGCTAATAAAGATTTCAAAGAGCATGCGATCATCAGGCAGGCCATCATTATCTCCAGTCTGCATCCTACTTCACGGTGGGGCCCAGAACGTGTCCCGTAGGCGCATAAGTGTACCGGCATGGGGCATCACGGCGGTTCAGAGGGGCCTTAGCCGGGAGGCGAGTCCCAAGAAAGAAGGGCCCACCATCGCGGGTCTTTGATTTACTGTAATTGCACGAGTGGGACTGGTGTGGTCGGGGGGAGGGGGGTGGCGAGAGGCTGGAGGGGGGCCCCCTATCAATATTTATATCGTTGGCGCTTCGTTAGGCCCGTTAACGGCATCGCTGTTCCATGTTGTCGAAAGCGCATCGGGCCCAAAAGCGGGTACGAAAGTGGCGATGATCTAAAAAGATTATTACTTTCACGTCTTACGATCCACTACAGTGCACAGCCGTACTTGTTGAAATACGAGCATTCATCACATGGATGCAGACACGTGCTACATTATATATATATACATTACACAATGCTTGGCGTACAGTCTACGCCAGTAATATTTTCTAATAGTGCTCTACTAAATTTCGATAATTAATCCACCACATGATAATGCACTGTACCTTCATGATAACTCGTGTCGTCACTGTAACCCTACCTTGTACACGTGTCACCGTATTCAAATCACAGTGCATAAACGTCACTTGCTTACGTGCATAATCCACAGGCTGGTATAATAACAACATAGTATTACATACACACCCGGTATTATACTCCATATATAACAAAGTATTACACGTACCCAGTATTATTCCCAACCTCAATGGCGTTGTATGGAAATATACTCACCCGTTATAAATGGCCCGAGTGCAGATAAATAAATGATCCAAAGAGTCCTAAAAATTATCATTAAACCAAAAAAGTGAGTTTAATCTTGATATTTACAAAATTTTGTTTTGAGTAAAAAAATGGTTTTCCTTAAGAAAAGATACTTTCGCTCAATCAAGCACATATGTGGTCAATGATGAATAAATGTATGCGAGGTGGCACATATGCTGCGTGCGGACCTTGACCGTGGCCTCCGGTGAACAAGTGTATCTTTTACTCTCACTCGATCTCGGACTCCACTGACTGCTTATACGGGACGAGAGAACGTGTGGTACGGTCGTCAAGCACATATGAATTACTATAGTGTATTGGACTATAGCATATACCTAGAAGCGTTACAAAACACATTGTACGGTAACTGTACTATTTTCTATATATAGATATATATCTATATCAATACCACAATATTAGATATGCACTTTTTGCCAAGGATTCGACTATTCTACATTGTTTCTTCACTGCTGTGTGACTATACTGTGCATTGCAAGAGACTATACTATAGCATGACGAATCGGATCTTCTCATCCAGCATTGTGGGTGGGCAGAGCAGACTGAGATATCTTTTGTCTATTTGCCACGCGTGTTATCCGGCGAATCATTCATCGAGGAAGACTCAAAATCGTAATCGCGGTGATAGTAGGGATATGAATTTTTTTTATAAATTTTTTTTTTCTAAATACCAATTTTTTATACATTTTTTCAAAACAGTTTATAGTACCCGTCAAGTATTGCTCAGGTGCATCGTGGCTATCTTGATGACTGTAATTTGTTAAGATAACAATAGCAGCTTGGGAATATTTTTTTTCCTTTACATAACTCATGCACATGACCCTCTGCGTGATCTGTTCGTGCAGTAAGAACTGCAATTACAATGCACACTCGACTATCAGGCACTTCCGGTCCCGTCGACTCAAGAAACACGTCAGAGCAAAAATTCTCAGTATATGACGCGTACAACACGTTTCCGTTTTGACCTTCTTACACCAAATTTTAGTATTCGGTATGCTATACGTTAAATTACACAAATATATATCAATTGGCCGGATTGCCATTAAAAATATCCGGGGCTAACAGTAAATAAATATGGTTATAAAAATTTTTTTATATTTACAGATATAAAGTTTTGAATGAAAAAAAATTAAAAAGGGGAAACCCCCTCTTATTTTAACTCAGCCACACGTATCTCTAATAATTATTATATATCGTACCTGCCGTCCTAACCATTCCGATTGGCGATTGGGCATAGGGAGGCCTTCGAAGGAAAAGAAAGATAAAAGAAAATAATAACGAACGAACGTGGCGAATGATTATCGGCTCGTAAAACGTATAATGCATCGACTTGCATTGCGGAATAAGTACGTGCTCCGTTCCCTTAGCCAAGGTGCGTGTTACTCGGCCGGGAATATAGCCAGGTAGGCCGAAAGGTGCAACAAGTTGCGCTATATTGAAACGGGAGGTATCTTGAAGGGAAAAAAAAGGTTAAAATATTAATAGATTTGCGGGTAGGGAGAAGTGGGGCCGGGGGGTTAAGAAAGTGGGGGAAAAAATGCAAAATGGAAAAGGAGTCAAAGAAAATGAATACGAAATATTTTTTTTTAACTATAGCATATATATATATATATCGAACGTAAGGTAATAAATGGCAGCCGGTGCAGACTAAGAAAATCGACTTCGACACTTGGCTGTTATTACGCTATACGCAACTTGCCCGTAACTCGTTGGTAACGTTACGGCACTCGAAAATTAACCTGAAACTTCTTGCACGCCACTATTACCAACCAAACAACGTTTTCCGAACGATACCTGACTGCATTGGGATACAGCCGCTAGGACAGCTTACGAAACTTAAACCGACGCACGAAGTTAATGTCCCGAGAAATTTATGAACTGGCTTATCATAAATACACGATAATACACTCCAATGCTAAATAACCGTAATAAACAAACAGGCAATAAAAATATTAAAAAAATTTCTTTTCAAATTAAAAATCAGATTCCCACGTTTAACCTAAAAGTCATAGTCTGATATACGAATCATCGATAAAAATCGTAATTAAAAAAAAGTTTTACCTTCAAAAAAGTTCATAGGGGTGGGACATCTCAACACTACGGTGTCGAAGTTCACGCAATAGCCGTGGGATGCAGTGGCGCTGTACATCTAATCCAAATGAAGGGCCCACCCCAAAGCACAGGGGCCTTACGATTAATTGTCGTTTCACTCCCCGTGAAATCTTGTTCTGTGCCTCTCTGTCGGTTTTTACCCCCCTGCCCCCTCCTCAGCCCCCTCATTATAACACTAGCTCTCTTCAAAGAAAAATACCCGCTATTAACTTTGCGCACTGATCCGAATGACTTGCGGCAATTAATTCGTATCTCGCCCTAACCGAAATGAGCCAGACGTATAGCATCTACTCTTAAGGGTGGTTTAGGGTTCTATGGGTTTAGCTATAGGGGGATCCCAATGGGGGTTTACATAGGTGCGGTATCCATCTTTACCCGGGACGATGGGGTTTGCAGAGGGGAGGTATGGGGTACGCTTGTAATTAACGTTACGGCCAATGATTGATAAAGAGTGACAAGGACATTTATCCTTACTGACCAAATTCTTAATCATTCGAATCATTGGAGATTTTTTTAAATTTCTATGAAGCAAGGATAACACGCATGGATCGATTATCGTATTGCATATTGCACGAAGACGAGGGTATAGTCTATAGAGACATTTAGCTGCATTGTAAATGAAGCTTTACCTTGTGGGTACTACTGGCTGTTACAGGCACTGTGGAATGATACTGGGCATAAGTTGATAAGCTGTTATCAATGAAAGACTATACTTTGAATCCTGGACGAAATGACACTAATCACGATAATACCTGTGGTATTATAAAACAGTGATAACGTGACGGTTGAAGATTTTTTAATTTTTACGGAAACTTTGCAGTCTGATAAGGAGCGCTAAGTATATCTGTGTCTATAAAGCGCATATAGGGTATATATAAAAAAGAGTGAATTTTGGAAAAAAATTATAATTGTACATGGGGAGCGATTAAAAAATTGTTTGTATACATGAAAATGTATATTGACGAAATATTAATGAGAATGATAACATGTAAGTTCGTTAACGTACCAATGAGTTATCAATGTCCTCTGGTCGCTTGTTATCAAGAATATTCATACATTGTATAACCAACCGGGAACCTAATAATTATTATTTATTAATATTCATAGATTTACCGAGCCGATATGTTAATCTGGGATTTATATTACAGGCAGGGAGGAGCGTAACCCATCGCTGGACCCGAAGATGAAAGTGGAGGCTGGAGGGATTCTCTCCAAAGGGATTCTCCTGTGGGTTGGTACTGTGGGCGGCCTTAGATGATGATTTCATTTAAATATTTTATAAGGATCGACAATGCCTGTGCGCATCCATTCCACAGCTGCCCGCTGGACCTACACTTACGATTAACCCTTTTCAATATTATTCACATGAAAAGGATATGGCAGACTATCCTATATGGATACGTCACATGTGTGTAAATACGTTCACCCATATCCTATACGGTATCTGCTATATATATGTATATAACGATAGACATCGAGCAGTAGCAGCAGAGGAAATATCTGTAAAATAGGATTATCAGCTTGATAGGTGTTAGAGCATAAAATATCCCACGTGTGGATTTAGCCAGGGCGCCGATTATAAATTCGAGGATAAGTAAGCTTAAAACCCTGTGAATGATTTTCCGCCCCCGAACTGACTAGATCGGGCGTTCGTAAATCTGAAAACTTTTATCCGTATAAATTCTGTAGGTAAAGCAGTGAGAGGTTATTAAGGTAGGAATCGTTTTCCTTATAGCTCGTGGCGTTAAAGATTGAATGTTACAGGGATGCATAGGGAATTTTTTTTCTAGTGACATATTTTAACTTAGTGAAATCGAGAGATGGCAGTATGTATGGAATAGAAAAATATTTTTTTAATTAAACAGTAGGGTTGGGTATTATATATGGTGTCAAAATCTAAGTTATTATCGACACCGTGAGAACCACGGTGGTACGGTTTAATTAGCGGGAATCTTCTGATTAATTGATTCGTTAAGATAGAACGTGACGTAATCGATTGATACGCTGGTTCAATTCTGTGCTGCAAGCCTTCAAACGGCAGCCCTCCTCAGATTCTTCAGTCTCTCAATCTCAAAAATTCTTAAGAGACCTCTTTCCATTCATTTTCTTCCTTTCTCTCTCTCTACGTCTTCATTTCTTTCTTTCTCTCAAACTGAGTAAACAAGTTTTTCTCTCCTGGAAGGCATATAAGATCTTTTGAACGGATAAAAGAAATTCGTAAAAGATCGAAGGTGCTTCTTATTTTCCATAGACATTGTCGCGCCTCTCGATCTTATCGAATTTCGATTTTTCATCGATCGCGAGTTAACCGGAAGTCGACTTTTTTTAAAATACAAGAATAACCTAGCCGTATGCATTTAGTGGCAATTTCAAAATAAAAGAAAATTATAAATAGGCCATTTTGAATGTCCATTATCGGTACCACGATTTATTTACGTTTTCGAAATAAAGACGTCATTACTGTGTAAAAATTTTATTTTTCTTCCGTCCGAAAATCAATAAACAGGAAGTCCTATGCTCGTGTCTCGTATATTAGATCAACTAAAAAAAAGGATCGTTCAGTTATTGACAAAAAAAATACTCATAAGCTCATATGAAACAAAGCAGACTGCACCTGCACCCACAACAGGAAACGCATCAACGGGCATTCTGAGTACCTCTGGTATTTTTTTTTTTCATACCAAAAACCAATGCAGTCACCCGGATGAATGCACTCCTTGTTGCACTCCTCATCGAATGGATGACTCGGTTTGGTTTCTTCCCCTAGACACGATACCAACCTTAGAATTGTTTTAGGGTAACACGAACATTTCGAGCCGCACGAACGTAGCTCAGCATTCCAGTAGCGCATCCTGACCAAAGATCCAGCCGAGTAAACATTCCTTTTATTTTCTCAGAGAAAAAAAAGAGGAATGAAAGAAAAGAGATACAAATAAAAGAAAAGGATATCTCTCTTCGCCTACCTAGACAAACTGGAATAAATTCACAGGGCGAGAAGAACTGGAATAAATTTAAAGCAAACACCAAAAATTCTACACGACTATATTCAGTGTGAATATTGAAGGTAAAAAAAATCAAAATTGAAAAAAAAACTACGCCTACTAAGCGATATACCGAGTCAACTTTTATCAGGGGTACCAATCCACGGTACATTTCGACCTGCCTTACAGTTGGTGAATGTCGAAAGCCATTAAAAGTCAATAATAAAGTGGGTCGAGCAAATAACGTATTATGGTTACCGTTCTGCGTACCAACATAACAGACCGAACTTTTCGCCACTTCCCGTTCGTCTTCTTTTTCTTCTTCTATCACATTCCCATATCGGCGTCGTCACTGATACCAACCCTCCCACGGCCCCCCGTCCTGTCCTTTACTCACTCCATAGGTCACACTTTCAAGTGGGTGGGGGGGTCGACTCCGGAAGGAAACATTACTTTTCTGCCACTCTCAAACAAGCCCCCTCCAACCCCCCTCTCTTACCACCTACCGACGCCCGGCGTCGACTACTCTTGACTCGCTCGCCACTCCAAGTGAATACCTAATACTTTTCTACCGTACATTTATCTACCCCATTTCCACCCCCTAAATGTTACACTCTGTATACAAAGTATATATACGTGGTATCCGAGGAATAGAAACACAGCAAAGAAAGAGCTGGCAACAAGTGTTTTTTTTGAGAAATTTTTAAAAGAGTAAACCCAACAGTCGTATAACCAGTGAAGAAAAGTCGAAAAAGAAATTTAATAAACAAAAAAAGGTTTTCGAAATTCATAAAGAAGAATCTGACAAGATACAAGGAAGATGTGTACAGATATAATTATATGAATTAAATTATGAAACTGCCTTACCGACTGGATCGTTGATAGGTTATTTAACGAAAATGAAAATCCTCTGGCATTGTTGCTCAGGACTGTACCTAGGGACAGCAAGCAGGAAGGGCTTGGTTGTATGAAAAGCATCGGCAAAGGATTGGCAGTGGGTGGAGTATGTACAGTGGCGCCGCCATGCGGCAGAAAAGAATTTCAGTACGCCAATGAGTGGCGCTTAGTAGAAACTTAAAGACTGATAATTACCACGTTCCCACCAAGATTAACGTCGCCCGTGAACAGGTTGGGTAACCGTACGAAACTAGCTCTAACGACAAAACCTCAAAAAGTATATGTATACCCGCCTTTACGTCTTCTTGGACTCGGAGCGCTGCTCACGATATGTAAACACGCTGAGACAATAATCATGGGAAATCTCATAGAGCGTGAATGGTATTTGAAGTCTGTTAAATTTTCTTACGAAACAATGAACGCTCTGTACCTCATTATCTTTTTCACACCAGGTTCAACCCTTGCTGCCTCAGTCACTTTTCCTCGAACCTTAATTATATTTAACTATCGATACCCGAAAGAAAAATCACTCAAATTCTGTACCCGTATTTATTTCCCACGTTAATTTTTTATTTTTTATCAATTACATTCTTTCAAAACCTAATCAGACCCGATCCTCTTGAATATCACGATCATTTATCCCCGTCACGTTGACTTCACACTTGCCTGAGACACGTGTCGGGATTCGAGATAGCGATTAACATTTATTTTTCATAAAGGTATTATCTCCCTCTCGCTTTCTCACTCGACACGAGCCTGGACCACAATTTCGAGAATGTAACCGACATCACATGACGCCTTTCCATGCGTCTCCTTATCGCAGCTGTAATTCTTTAAGTTTCAATAACACGAAAAAGGGGCCCGTTGTCAAATGAGTCCCATTAACTCAAAATCCGGTATTAATGAAACCGATGGGTTCGTGAACCGATAAAAGAGACAGTGACTGGTATCAAGGTAACGGGGTAGAATAAAGGTACAAAAAAAAAAAGGTTATACGACGTACAGAAATTGTATATAGGGTGGTCGACCAAAAAGAATCCTTATCGTGTCACCTTTAAAAAGATACCGCAATGTGCTTTCTATCTGACTCATAATTCCTCGAGTCATTTCATGTCGCGTTCACTCTGTATACAACCTAACCTAACCCAACCCAACCGCTCACGTATACCCAGGAACCCGCAAGGAGAGTCTGCCCTGCTTAAGGGTGACCCGCAAGAGCGCGCCATACATTTCGATAGTCCCCAAACGAATCGGTATCTCGAAAACAGCCCAGAACGACCGAGTGAGTCGAGGAGTGACATTAATTATACTGATAAGGAATGACCGTGCGTTGTCGTCGTCCATGGGGAATAGACAATGCCGGTCAGAGGTCACGGAAATAACTAGGGAAAAAAGTAAGAAATATTTTTTTATCAAAAAAAATAATTTTCAAGCAAACATTTTTTAATTCATCCCCATAATATTTTCCAATCTCTCCATATCATATCTAACTGTACTGACGAATAATTAACCTGTTAAAATTTTTTATTTCACATACGCATCTTACAAAAAATTATGTTTTCGGTATTTCAATTCCAATATGGCCCCTGACACCTGCCATTGGCTACCTACGGGCGTAAAAGTAAATGTGGGCTCCATACCAGCTACCTACTAACTCTCGTATGATCCAAAAGGGCGATAGCAGTATCGCACGAGGTGGTCGTACAGTTTTGCGGTATATTCTGTATACGACATGATTTTAATCTTGGTGGCAGCTGGTGGTCGACGGGAAATGCATCTGCAAGATTTCGTGTTGAGCGACCTGAGCTTCTTTCTGAACTAAACCACCCGGAACATCAGGTCTGCGTGCGATGGCCTAGACGGGACCACAAGATAGTACCAGAGGATATTCATTCCTTTATATCGTCCCAGGGTGAATCGGTCGCCTTGGCTGTCTAGCGAGCCGAGCTACCGCTTGATTCAAAAGCTGATAACCCACCCCGTAGGTAGATCGCCATAAGAGTATGGCAACCGATCGCTATCCGGAGGACAGCTGGAGGCCCGGGGGTCCCTGCGATATTTTGACAGCAATGAAGACCCGCCCTTAGACATCAACCACAAAAATCCCTATAAAATAAAAATTATCCTGGCCAGCATACAACTTTTGAAATTCGTGGAACACCAGCAATAATAGAGAGTGGATCCTATCGTTCGTCAAGTATAACTGTAACGTCATAAAATTTTTGTCAATAAAAAAATAATGCAAATAATTCAAAATGGCGGAAAATTGACTTTTCGATTTTTACCACCACCCTGCCTCCTGTCACGCATCGGAAAATAAGGAACAAAGGGGGATGGTTTGTGGTTTCCATGAAGATGATCGAGCACGAAGTCACTAGGGTCGGTGGATTAAGGGTCTTGGGGGGGAGGGTTTGGGGGGGTAAAACAATGAGTAAAATATTCATCGCTAACGAGCCTCCCCCCCCCCCCTCCTGAGAGTGAATAAAGTTGGGGGGGATGCGCTGTAATAAAAGCGCAGGAAATGGAAATAGCCATGTGGTTGGCTCTCGAATGGTCACCCTCTGGCAAAGGGTGGCTGACTCGGACGGTTCGCGTGACGGTTATTCGCGATGGCGTGAGGATTGAGGAGTCCTGAGGCTGAGGGGGTTGAAGAAGGACAGAGTCTGGGCTGCAGGGGGAGGGGCGGAGGGGTAGTGGCGACTACTGCCGTGGCCGTTCGAGGGTTGGAGGTATTGCCTCTCAGCAAACATGGCGGCCGTCACGCGAGTGCCAGCCAGCCGCCAGTAGTGAAAAGGTATTTTAAGCTGGCGACACCCTTACTGGAATATCCTACCCTCGAGAAATTCGATATATTTAGGGGGTTGACTTTCAGTTAGCTCAAATGTCTCTAACCTCGGTGTACATACGTGAATAATGGTACGCGGTAATTTTTTTTTATTATAGTTTTCTCAGTATACGTATTCGTCCGTGTCTATATCTTTGTACGAAGTTTTACTCGAGATTTTTGGATTTATTATACACGGTGATTTTTTTATCGATTCCTATCGCAATCGCGTGCCAGTCAAACGGGAATATCAATGGAAAACTATTTACAGACTGCTTGGAGACTCAGCAATTTTTTTTTTGAAATTTGAATAATAGGGTTTTACGTTCCAAATAAGGTCGCAGTTTTTTACGCGAAATTATTTTTGGATAATGGATACGTTGGATATGACTGTGATAGTCCATATGGGAATATGTTATCTGTTATCAGTGGCAAATATGAATGATATCAGGGGAAGAGCGTATTAAATAAAAGCAATTGAGAGAAAAATGTCGTAAGATAAGAGAAATGGAAAAAAATAATTTTTAGAGATACAAATTTTTTTTTGAAAATTCTTATGGGCAATCTTTAACGTCGAGTTATTTGTCTTCGGAAAATTCGGCTTTTTTAACCCTTGATTCTGATGTCAGTGATGACATGGTAAATGATGACGATGACTATCGCTCCAGCAACCGTCACCCTACCTTTCGTATGAGCAGCAGGATATCTGACGTATCCATATGTTACTGTTTTAATTCATTCGGATAAATTCCATAGGCCATATACGTATCGGCTGCAGTATGATCATGTGAAGAAAATAAACGTGCAGCCTCTTTTACACACGTGATGACAGATCATTGGCCGTTCGAGTGGAATTGAAATGATCCATGGAAAAATAAGCAAATTGGAATGCGTGACATTTCAACGCCTCCATATAAATTTCACATATGTGATACGAACACATGTGTCACATACGTGTATGTATAATGAAATCGGTTGCTTATTACGTGGGATTTGATTGATAATGTAAGACGTGAAACGACGCGCGTGAGAATAATCAGGGCAGTCGTTATCAGTGGCTATAAATAAATATCGAAATAATTATTAAAAATTAATTGTGGATACGAAAGTTGAGGATGAATTTTTAAATAATTTTTAATATATGAGTGCCGCCTACGAATTTACTTTTTTTGACAAATTTTATATAACGGTGTATTTTTTTTTTACTTTGACACGGCTGCAATCGTTACCTGGAAACGTATGAGGTTACGATCTTTTAAAATTGCTACCATTATCACTTGCGGTTCGCTTCACACGATTGTTTCAATTCACCATGAGAAAATAGCTGACTGTGTGCTACGTGCTTTCGCCAGTCCCAACCCCTATCAAATGGGAACCACCCTTACCCCTGCTATCGGAATCTAAGTTTTTCACAAGGGTCGATCGAGGGTTGAGAATTGTTTCGTTGACACCATTGCCGTCTTTTAGGGATGAAAATGAAAATCTCCTTGTTCGCGAAATATTAAATTATAATATGGCAGACTTTTCGGGAAAAAAAAATTTACAAAAATTTTCAACGACTTTCCTACCCACCCTCGTTACCTAAACTGGTTGGTATTGCAATTCCTTGGTCCCTGGCGGCAGCTGTCGCAATTTCATGCTGGACCGAAAATCTTAAAGCAGCTGGTACGTCGTCATCGTACGTGACGAATTCGCGAAGAAAAAATGACAATGATACTGGCCGTCGGGCACACGTAGAATGACTCTTGGAATTAGTCATGAAAAGACGCCTTGCGCCCTTGTGCAATTCTTGGGGTAGGACAGCGTAGGGATGGATGCAAACGGGGTTGCAGTAGCGTATCGAAAGTCAACTGTACGACTGTGGGAAGAAATAAATTGTAATAATTGACGAGGGTCGATTCGATCCGGACAAACGTAAGATCGATATTCATGAAACGTGAAAATGTGAAAGAGTCATTACGAGTGGGCAAATTTTGTGATAGATAAAAATAAAAATTTATATTTACCTACAATATTTTGCGTGATGCTTCATGAGCCAATTTACATTCGTTAAATGAATTAATTTTATCGAATATATGGATTCAAGTCATTTTTTTGTGATCAAATATTTTATCTTTCGTCTATAATTTCATATTAAAAAAATACCCGCTCTTATTAATTAGCCATGTATGAAATTAATATCGATTAATATTTCTATTGAATTTCGAACCAATGCCTTTTGTTCAGATATATAAAGAGTTAAGGTATAGCTGTATATACTAGCCATATATTTTATAAGGATTTATAAACCCGTAATATCTAGAGCGGAAGTATACCAAGCAGACCATTAGACTATACACGTTGCAGCGAACGCATTAATAATGCAAGTGCGCAACGCGTGGCGGCGCTGTCTACGATCAATGCCCCCAGCGGAACGTTGTTCACTAACAAACTATTTATTCGAATACCTTCTATTAAAGCGACAGTCACAGTAACGACGTTACGTAGGAAGATGAACACACATGGCAGCAATATAAATCTGTATCGGTGCGTCACAAATACGCTTAAGCTCCCGTTTCCTGAATCAATTACGAGAAGAGGAAATTCGTTGATAGAAAAAACCTGACCATTGAAAGGGCTTCCAGAAGATTCGAGCTCGAGCATCCTATCGGCTGAAGTCAATGATATTATCATGGACAGAAAAGCCCATAGAACATTTTTTTATAACTAACATTTAAGGTGAAAATATTTTCACGCCTTTCGTCGTCACTTTGTTGTGCTTGCCTTTTCTTGTGATACAATAAAGGAACGATTTCTAGGGCGTTTAACAACAATTATATCTAATGACAACAATGATCATTCGTCTACGTATTAAAACACATATGAGTACACATATAGATGTTACATACGTGACAAGAAATTTTGCACAATTTATTCATGCAGAAAATCAAATACAAAAATTTAATGACAAATGTAATATTCACATGTTTCGTCCGTAGGCGGAGTAATTGACGCTACTTTAACTAACTATAACGTGGCTAAAGGTGAATTTTCGTGTGAACGACCAGAGAATTCGAATGAGGTCGAAGAACAAAAAAAAACGACGACGTGCAGAACGGCAGGAATGATCGATGAACGAAGCAGCAGATTTTTCGTAGTAAACGAAAACCCTAATCGAGCGACATTGGCGACGAAGTTGATGGGGAGGGGGTGTATAGGAGCGAGGATTAAATTGAAGATAAAAACTGAAATTTACTTGTTCAGATTTTAATCGAAATGATAACATAAGTTATAAATTTATTCACACAATTTAAATAATCATAGTATAGTCAATATACAATTCGTATATACTCGTCACCCAGGCGCATGCGTACATAGGTATATGCGCGTATATATAAATATGTACGATCCGTAGGTACGTTTTTTTTATTCGGTTACTTCTGCTTATTTTTTTTTCTTCATTTTACGCTGAATATATATATCTTACACGAGGCGATATTACATATTTACATATCGTACAACAGGCTTCGTTCTCAATCATATAAAATTACAAAAAATTGCCTATCTAAATTCGTACTCTTAAACGCATTATTCTCTCTCTCTCTCTCTCTCTCTCTCTCTCTCTCTCTCTCTCTCGCTCTTTATCTCTCTCTCTCTCTCTTTGAAATTTCATCCATCTCTCACTTTTTCATGCACATTTTTTCTCCAGTTCTCTCTCTCTCTCTCATTCCATACGACTGCAATACATTCTCTCGGCTGGACATCGCAATTTATACATATACATATACAATAATAATAAGTAATTATTTACAGCCGTGTCGCGCGTATTAAGGGCCGTTGCGCGCGACCATTTAATTAAGCATAACGTTTAAGTAAGTGAGATTAATTAGTTAATCAGTCAGTGGCGAGGTAGGCCATCGGTAATGTAAAATACGACACTGCAACATTCACAGCAAATTGGGGGAGAGCACCTACGTTATTAGAATCCGGATGTCTAACCGGAAAGAGACGAGGTAGGCCGAAGTTACCCGACGTCCCAAGGATACTCCAGCCGTGGATCCACGAAGAGTACCAGGAAGCCGACGAGATGAACTCAGCAACGTGACTAACGTAGCCAAGACGGTGAAGAAGCTACACCAAGTAAGCCTGTCCAGAAGGTGGTGGCTGCTGATGTTGCTGCCTCCACGCGTTCCTCTCCAGGGTCGAATAATCCGAGTCAATCGAAGAGTATATGTGTTCGGAAAGTGGCCGCCTACCGGCGCCCTGCGTCAGGACGCTACCCTCCATACCGGCATCCTGATAGGCATGATTCACGGTCAATCTCGGACTAGGACTCGCCGTGCTCACCGGAGTCTCCCTTCCGCAGACCATCCCGGCGCCGATGCAGTTCTCGTTCCTGGTGCTGTTATGGCTGAGCGTCGCGGTGCTGGAATAAGCCGGCGGCGCCTGAAGTAGTTCCGGTGCGTCTTTGAACAGTGGATGGTGTCCCGCGATGTGGCCATGAACCCTCAGAGTTGGCGTGCCCTTCTCGGACCTGCCCTCCAGGGTGTAGGTGTTCACGTTCCTCCTGTACAAGGACGACGGCTTGCGTCTGAGGGCGTCGCCGGGTGGCATCGCAAATCTCAGTCTTTCCCAAAAGCGTTTCTCGCCCCAGCGAAGACGCACCGCCGTGCGTAGATACGGCCTCAGTTCGGGATCAGCCTCAGCCTCCGGAGCAACTGGACCAGCCTGCACGACGACGAGCTGACCGGGACGTCCGCGTAGAGCCTCGTGAACGGCGGCGCGAAATTCGAACCTGGACCACTCAGTTTGAAGGAAGTTCCTCGTAAGCACGATCAGAACGCGTCGCGACGCCTCGGCAGCCTCAAGAACAACTGGTGCAGCTGCTCTTAGACAAGGTAGATCACGATGATGGAGGCACAGTCTCAGTCCACCCGCACCTGGTGCACCTCCTACGCCATGTTCCAGCTCAGCAACCAGGGAGCGCAGCACAAAATCCTCATCCTTCGGGCTGTAGCACACGTAGCCGTCGTAGAGTCTGTCCCGGTCGTCAGGCGTCGCCGTCTTGGCCCAGAGTCGGACCCCGTAACGCGAGTACGCCCACGTACGTACCGGTTCACGGAATATGAACGCCAGGACGGTCACCACGAGCAGGAGCAAGACAGCCGACAGGGTTGCCGCTACCATTGGTAGATAATCCGAGACCATGATACTCTCGATAACGCCACCCTGGGCAAAGTAATCCGAGCAGGCAGTTTCGTTCACGTTCAAACGACGTCGGTACGCCGGACGCGTCTCGTTATTGTAACACCAGACGTCATTGGCGTCGATGATCCTATGAGCGTTATCCGCCACCCAGGAAGTAAGGTCTTGGAGGAATTTACAGCGACAGGACCAAGGATTACTACCCAGTGATAACTCCACCAGCTGGGTATTCAGGATAACCTGCCAGACAGGAAAGGTGACAAGCCTGTTCCCGTCGAGTCTCAAAATCTCCAAACTGTGCAATGGCAGCATGGTGATGTTACCAATATAACCAATCAAATTATTCTGCAAATAGAGTTCACGCAGGTGTGACAAATGTTCAAACTCAAAACCTTTAAGCTCGTGAATCCTGTTATCCTCGAGATGTAAAATCTGAAGATTATTCAAACCGTTAAATGTACGATTCTGTATAGACTCGATGCCACTTGCGTTCACATAGAGTACTCTCATATTCTTCCTTCCGATGAACACATGATTCTGCAACTCCCTCAGGTCGTTACCATCCAAATAAACTTCGGTAGCATCCATGGGGATTCTTCGTGGTATTTCAGGTGCACCCAGTCCCGAGCAATCGACCACGTTGGTGTTCCAGGTCTGATCGTGATAACACTTGCAATCCGAAGGGCACGTCATCTCGCAGTCGCAGGCATCGAAGTCGCAGCAATGACAGAGTGCGAAGCAATGCGCTTCGTAACGGCACAAAAATTGTTCAGGTTTTGCCACAGAGGCTGGTACGATCGCTGTACCCCTTGGACCAGAGATGGTGCACATGGCGTTATCCAGGTCCATGACGCGCGGATGCTGACGCAGCGCGGTCATGTTGTTTATCACGGGTAGCCAGTCCATGGAGCAGTTACAGTTAAAAGGGTTGCCGCCAATGTAGAACTCAGGTAGGGACTTACCCTCGGGGACCTGGGTCAACCGAAGGGCTGTCAATTCCATGGTCTGGATCATATTGGCGTACATGTCCACCCGGGTAAGATTTACCTTACCGGTGAAGGTGTTAGGATGCACGACACTTATGTAATTGTTGTTTATGAACAGCAACTCCACGCTGTCGGGTATGCTGGTCGGTGTCAATTCCGTGATCCGATTGTGACTGGCATCCAGGGTGCGCACTTTGGATTCACGAATGTCGTAATAATTTCCCAGACTCTGGATGAAGTTGCTGTGAATGTCCAACCACTTCAGGTTGCTCGGTATGAAGGCGTAATCGAACCACTCGATGTGATTCTCGGACAAGTTCAGGAGGAGCAGACTGGTGACGCTGGCGAAGACACCATTTATGTCCGAGAGAAAATTGCCGTCGAGACGTATAGCTTCGAGACGTTCGTTCCGCGAGAAAGCGTCGATCTCCACATGTTGAATTTTATTTCGTGCCAAGTTCAAAATTTGAAGATTGGGCAGGTCCCACAGCATCCCACGGGTAAGGTTGCCAATGTTGTTACCGATCAAACGTAAACCGGTTAGTTGATGAAGCTCGCGAAAGGAGCCATTTTTGAATTCAGTTATCTGATTTTCACCAAGATCCAAGGTCTTCAGGACGGGAAGATCGTGAAGAGCCTCGGGCACGCTGGTCAATGCGTTTCCGCTGAGATCAAGCTCCTTCAGGTCAGAGCAATTCCGGAATGCCAATGGATCCACGGAAACGATCATGTTTCCAGACAAGGTCAGCCGATTCAAAACGAAGAGACCGTTGAAGAGCTGCGCACCGATCGTGTGCAATCGGTTCTCAGAAAGTTCCAGGGTATGAAGATTGTAGAGAGGAACAAAAGCATTGCTCTCGACGTGATTGATGGAATTGTTGCGCAGATCAAGGATTTGCAGGAAGAAGAGATCCTTGAACATGCGTGCGTCGATGCGCGTCAGGGAATTGTGTGACAGATCCAGGACGATGAGTCTGATAAGACCAAGAAAAGTAGCATCATCGACGCGATCGCTGCCGAGTCTATTGCCAGCAAGATTGAGCACCAGGAGTTGCTCCAGCCTAGTGAAAATTCCACGGGGTAGGTCCCTCAGATCGTTGAACTCCAGATGAATCTCGCGAAGATCACGAGTGCTGGCGAACAATCCTTCTGGAAGAATTTCCAGTCTGTTGTGACTCGCGTTAAAGATCCTTAAGCTGGTGAGTCCGGTGAGGGCATCGGGAGCAATGTCGTTGATGAAATTATGCTGCAGGTGAAGTTCCTGAAGTTGTCTAAGTCCGGACAGAGGACTCTCTTCAGGCAAATTGCGTATCTCGTTGCGCGAGAGATCCAAGGCCCGGATATCAGCATGACAGTTGGCACGATTGGCACGACTATCAGCGAGGCCAACGTCGCTGACCTCGTGCAGCCGATTTCCGGTCAGATTGAGGACCTGAAGATTACCAAGCTCGCAGAGCACGTTCGGTGGCAGGACTCTGAGGTTGCTGTCGATGATCTCCAGAGTCTGGAGTTCACGTAAACCAGCGAAGGCATCGGGGATGAGCTCCAAGGTGCGTCCGACACCCCAGTCAGTGTTGTACGTTTCCAGGACGAGCCTTTTGAGCTCGGCCAGCGGCTGAAACGCAGCTTCCGGTATACGAAGTAGCTTACAACCCTGGATATGAAGCTCGTGAAGTCCGATGAGTCGGTGCCAGCTCTCGCCGGAGATGACGCTCTCGAAGAGGTGTACGTCGCTGCATCCTAGATTGAGCTTCAGGGCGCCGTCCAAGGACGGCAGAAGCGCCGCGACGGCTACCGGATCCAACGTACGAAGAGTGCATACCGCGGAACGCGTGTCGTTTCCTTCAGGTGACCAATGACACGATGCACCAGCACTTGTAACCGCGATGCAGTATAGAACGACAAGGAACAGCGCGACCGCCTTATCATTCGACGCGCACCGCCTTCGCGGCCACTTCACAGCCATCGTCGAGCGAAAACTTCCCGACGGGTCGCGGACGATCACCAAACCCCGAACTACAAAATTATATAAGGTGGCACTTTTGCATCACAAATTATCTGGCCGATGCATTTTTCCTTAACACCCTCTCTCACCACGTCGCACCGACTTTTATTAATCAAAGAAATCCCCTAGAAGTTATCACTCGCGTTTTACACTTTTCTTTATTTTTTAATACTCTAGAGATATCGAACCCCTCCAGGATTTACGGAATCTCACACTAACACTGTTGCCACCCTTGATTACACCACTTTTTTTTTCTTTATTTTAAACACAACACAAACCCCCCGGATATCCGTTGTCATATGTTATCCTTTGCGTCGTCGAGCTTTCAACTTGTTATTCTCGTTCAGGCTACGCGTGTTGCGCCCTTACGATGCACTTCACACTTCGTGCCGCGAAACGACGACTGCGACAACTCAAACGGACCATTCGCGCTGGTCGCGCGCTCGACTCATACTGGGCACGAAGGAGGCGCGTCCAAGTATTAGAATGCCGAGATTCCCGCGCACTCGGCAGATGGCGACACTGCGTGGCAGAGGTCGCAGGTGACCCAGAAGTGGGGATGAGTCGCAACGGCTTTATCCCTACTCTTTTTAGTACTGTGCAGTCGACATCAGACTGAGACCGTCAACCACTACCTACCTATTCATCCTATTCACGATGGGCGAACCAGCAGGCTGGCTGCCTACTTGCTTTACTCGCTACCAGCTCGCACGCCGCACTTCTTCCTTACTTTCTGTTAGAATGCAGGATACGACCTGACAGAACATGTTATACCTGGAGGCAGAAACCACTAAAGCAATTAACGTTTCTGTGAATTCTTTTACTAGAGACAATTTAACTTGGAAATATTATTTTTTGTTATTACGGTCATGGAGGAATTTAAGATTTGAATCTGCACTTTGTTCCGCATTCTTATTAATAACTTTAGATATTTTCAGTCGTCTTAAGGATACTGGATAGCGATGAATCGTTCGTTGTTCTTATTTTGCCATTTCGTGCTAGCATGAGAAACGTGGCATAGCTAATGCTGCTTTCGATTGATAGGATTTTCGTCCTCGGAGGATAAGGTGTGGCCATGCGCGAATGCAACTTTGCATCAGAGCATATGTTATAGATGCAGCAAAATTTTCTAATGGAAAACGTACTGGGCTACGCCTTACACTCTGTGCAAGAGAATGCTAATAATCGAAAAGCCTATAAAACTCTTCAATGTATTTGAGATACCATAACAGTTATCGAAATGATGCAAAAAGTGTCAAGGAACTGAAACATATAATTATTTTGCAACTAAAACTGTCGGATTAGTGTACTATCGGTAATTAAGATATTTTGTATTACATTGGTATTCATTAGCGTTAAAATCTCACTGTGTTCGTGAACTATGTCTGTCATCTACCCGTCACAACTGTTACTAAACTGCTACCATTGATCAACCTTGCTTACATGGTAATTTCGAAAATTTTCTTTAAAATGATAAGTACGCACATCTACGTTATCGACCGTAATAATATGATTACTACAAGTTATCTACCTTACCGACGTACCTTGCGTAGTGGCCGAATTGCAGCCTAGACCGAAGATCAATGGGTTATAGTCCAACTAGCGAAAGAGTAGTTTTCCATCATTGATGGGGGAAGCCAAACCGTGCATAACTGACAGGAACTCTTTCGCTAATTTCAGTACAGCCTTCCTTCCTTCCTTCCTTTCCTTATGGCTGACTCCTCCAATGAGAAGATGTGCCAGAATTTCAGTACAGCCATTTTACCGGTTTTGGAGTAGCACATAGATAAATAGAATGGACTAGCCAAGCCCATACGGCGCGAACTGATCCACTAATTTATCATGGAGAATGCTGCCATCTATGAGGCGAGAACGCTACTACTTCGTTAACGCGGATAAAAACCATACTCAGCCTCTACCCATCTAACGGTCAGTCGTCAACGAGATCATAAGCGTTGACTAACATCTAAATAGACTAGTAAATTGACGTCACTTGAATTGGAAGTCACTCCATCTCCAGGTGATGGACTAGATGGGCTGAAGTTTAAGTCTTGTGGCGGCCATGACCTGTCATTCTGTGACATATTATTTTTTCATTGTCAAATTAATTCATTAATAATATCCAGCAAACCAAATTTTACACGCAACGTGGCATGTTACTTGTAATTAGTGACCTTAGTAAACGACTCTTAAGTAAAATTAAGGCAATTTCCATTATCTCCTAGTTATCAGGAAATTACTGTTCAAATTCACATTATACGAAACATTTTGTTTCTTAAGATAGAAGATTTTTAATAAAATCGACTTACCAGATACCGTTGTTTTGAGTAGTACGGATTATTAAAATTTATTCAAAATTGTCTTTTCTTGATTTCATTTACACGATATTTCTCTAACGTTAACTACTTACCCGTCGAATATAATATATTTGAAAATTATTAGCCACTTGCTTTGGATTAAATTCATCAAATCCGGAATTCTCAACAATAATGTGAACACCCTGTATATCGTAACAAATGCGTGACAAGAACTAACACAGCAATATATCTGACGTAGATCATCTTCAACAAGATATTATACTTTCCCATGAACCAGCTGACACTTCATTAGACGACATGGATTCGTTAAGAACTAGGATCCTTATCTACAAAGCATGATGGCGGTTGGCCTTGATTAACAATTGTTCGTTCCGGAGTAGCAATGTTAAACCTCATTTTCCGACGAGAAAATGAAGCAACTAAACGCAAGCTTCCGTTCTTATACATGACCAATAGTGATAACAAACTTGTTACAAACTAATTAAAAAAAACCGCCAAACACATCGCTCCAGTAAAATGAACGAAAAATGTATATTATTAAGAATAAAAAGTGTTGCATATTTAATGGCCAAGAGTATAAATCTTATCAGACAGAGTCAAAGAAAGGGCCATAAATAAAAGTCCCACTTTTATTCCATAGAATATATTCGAGTAACCATGGTACACACTATACATAGACGTGATGAGATTTTCGTTAGTTTGTACACGCACAATATTATAATTAGAGTTGCTTATTAAAGTAATTAGACATGAGATTAAAGAGACAATATATCCTCGCAACTGCACACCAGTGTACTAAGAGCACTTTGAACGTCCGATATTTACTATGTTTATAAAAAAATACACAATATTATTATAATTAAAATAATTATCCATAGCTTTAAGATATAATTAACTGAGAAACATATTTTAAAGGTGTTTAGAAGCTTAACGAATACTTTCAAAGGACGCGATAGTTGCCATCCTTGCGGTTCTTGTAGACCTTCCATGAGAAAGCTCCGATTACCACAAAGCAACAGGCCAGGATGATGCCACCTGATAACAAGATAACCGAATATATTAATTACAAAAGTATTGACAAGACAACCAAACGAATTGTCCACTGTAATTTCTAATAATTTAAAAAATTATAAACTACTTACCCATAAAGCTCAAGCCGTCGAAATGACGGTGTTCGGACGGTGACGGAGTCGTTGAGTCTGATGGTCTCTCAGTGGTCACAGGTAACTGAGTCGAAGATGCAGGTAGTGTTGCGGGTGACGTTGAGGACGCTGGAGTAACGGTCGTTGTTGCGTTAGTCGTGTTTGGTAAGGCTGTGGTAATTGGCGGAACTACTGTCGTTTTCGGTGTAGTCGGTACAGTAGTCGCTGCCGTTGTAGGTGGCGTAGCTGTAGTTCCATTCGTTGTCGCTGCTGTTGTTGTTGTTGTTGGAGCTGCAGTTGTCGTATTCGAGGGCGCTACTGAAGAACTGGGCTCTGGTTTAGGGGTCGGAGGTTTAGTTGAACTAAATGGTTCAGGCGGGAAAATATCTGCCTTGTCTGTCACATTTGTGGGCACTGCGGTAGTATCATCTGAAACGCCATATAAAAAAAAATACGATACAGATAAAAATTCCAAAAATTTTTCTACAAAGACCGAGACCATCCAAAAATCCTTTTGCCATTCGAATCAGGTAAGAGTATTTTTTTCGAGAATAAATCAAGATTGACTGAGCAAACGATGACAAGAGAAAATCTTAAAGCAAAGAGGCGAATAAATAAACCGGTTGTACTTAATCACATTGTACGCTCTGTATGGTATGTGAACATTATGTAAACAGAAATTGTATAATTACAAAGAATCAATTATGCAACATTCTTGATAATACATTTGTCCAATATACACTGTGTCACTATATCCGGATCTCAAACGGCAGGGACAAAGAATAAAGACTACCGTGTCACTGATTTGTACTTTATTGTCAGCAACCCCCCCCCCTCCCCCTATCCTAATTAGGTTCCCTACTCGCGTATCTACGTAATTCAAGGGCATGCGTGGTGATGAATCCAGGGAAACTTTCGAACCATGCACAGCGCACGGTAGTAGCGTGCCAATAATAGCGGGGGATTAAATTATAAGGATCTACATATTAAGGTAGCGTCACACGTATGAACTCTGAATGACAAGAGACAGATGATTTATTTTACTCTTGCGTAACGCAACGCTTTAAGTGCACTGCGGTAAAATATAATCTTGCGCTTTGTGACATCACATACGTGAAGATACGAGGAGCAGGAGACTGAGCAGTGCTGGAAGCACGAGGAAAAAAAAAGTTCAATAAATGACGACAATATTGTAAACATTGAAAAGTTTGAGAAAAAAACATATTTCAACTTCAACACTCATAATTGGCAGAGTCATATCTCAAATTCTTTTCTTAATACATAAGTAATTGCATCCTTGAGAAATGGACTCGAGTGCACGCGACGTGTAACGTAAAAATTTGAAATCAAAAACACGTGTCTCACGATGATAAGTGAAACAATAAATATTCCTGACAATAATTCTAGTCGCTATATCATTGCCATTTTTCCTTGATAATAAGTGGGTACGACGGCGCACGGCCCCCACTGATTTTTTGCAATTACTCGGAAATTGCACCACGCTATAAGTGAGGGAGTCTACGAGAGGAGAGTTTCAGTTAGAGTTCAGACTGATACCACGGAGATCGGGTCCATTGCGACTAGTTGACGTTGCTGACACTGGTGCATAACTTAGCCACGGTGCGGGGTAGAAGACTATTTCCTTGGAGGAAAAATTGGCTAAAAAAAATTGGTTATAGAAAAGGGCCTGTTTGCAATTTGAAAAAAAATTAGTCAACCTTGTGAATTATTTTTTTTAACAAAAATTCAAAATGGACGCTGAGGTACCTTTGTGGCTGAACAGGGAGTTCGCTGAAGGAATTTTGCAAAAGTCTGAAAAGGACGATACCATACGTGTTACGAAAATAGGTGTAAAGGCTGCCACCAGTAAAGGCGACAATTACACGAGCGACATGTATCGTATGAGTCTGGAGATTACAAGGGGGATGAATTCCAGGAAGACCACGAAGAAGATGTCGGTTCTGATCAAGGTTGCTCCGACGGAGGAAGGTGCGCGTCCGCAAATGGTAATGAAAAATTTGCTTTTCGGATAACAGGAATTTAACTTTTTTTTGGCTGCAATTTTCAAACTCCTCACAGGTCGAGGATACCAGACTGTTCCACACCGAAATATCAATGATGAACGACACCTTAAAGAAAATGAATAAACTCTTGGGACCGAACGATCGAATTTCGAGCGACTGTATCTTCACTCGTATCGAGGCGCCCTCGCTCCTTGTCATAGAGGATCTGGCCCCGTTGGGATTCCGTATGGCAAATCGTGAAAGGGGACTTGACTTGGACCACTGTCTGCTGACAGTGCGCGGATTGGCGAAATACCATGCGAGCTCCGTGGCACTGTGTGAAGTGGTGAGTACGACGGGTGTCAAAAAAGAAAAAATTTATTTTCAAATACCCTCGAGCATCTACATAATCGAATTATTGAAATCACTCTTAAAGCCTAATTACCATGTACAGACTCAGTTCCAAAGGCGAAGACCATTATTTTTCATCGTGACATCTACCGGTATGAAAAAAATATTTAGTCTGTTAAAAAAAAAGGATAACCAACTTATATTGGAGCTGTGAATGAATGAGGGACGATACAATTTTGTTGCTTGAAATCTTACGAAAAGTAACGTCCTTCCAACGAGTTTACTTGCTCGGGTCACCCTGTATATACATTCCTCAATGCCCGCTCGCGCAATAGTGCACAATCTTCGTATCTAAGAAATTCTAAGAACAATAACAACTGAACACAACGTTCGAGGACGATAAGAAGAAAAATAACGCACGCAAATGCCAAGAACGGAAAAACGAGATGAAAAATCGTCGTAAGAATCTAAGGGTCCAAATTGGCAAAGGAATTTTTTTCCGTATAAAGAAATAATTTTTTAGCCAATACCAAGAAGGCTCGGAGAATAAATACGTAATCGTATAAAAATCCAAGTCAATGACAAGGATATACCAAACTTGAGAAATGTCAATTTCAAGTGTAAAACTCCATAAGAATTATTAGATCTTGTAAACAATGGCTAAAAAATATATCTCATCAGTCAATCCGAATGATGTACTGCACAGTGATCACAAGTGTATCTAGTAATATCAGTATCAAAACAAAAATTGCTACTGATAAAACAATGACAAGGCCAAATCACGCGAAGAATAATCTGTCAAAAATAATAGAAGCAGAAAATATACAAGTGTAAATATAAATAAGCTTATCGTATCCAAATGCAAAAATACGAATTATCTACGTTCCCGAAAGACCATAACCACTGTTAAAATTGTGCGTTATAGTGTTTTTGTTATTATTATTTCTTTTTATCAGGAACCAAAACACAAGAGCATGTACACTCGTGGCATGTACAGCCCTGAGCATCCGAAGGAGATGGCTGACTTTTTCGGATTCAGCGTGAAGAACCTTGCTGAGAAGATCGCCAATTGGCCTGAGGTCGATTCCAAATATTCTAAAAAGCTTTTACGATTCTCGGAAGACGCGTATGGGAAAGGCACCGAAGCTGCGGCGACGTTGGAGGACGACTTCAATGTGATAACCCACGGTGACTGCTGGGTGAATAACATGCTGTTCAGTTATGACGACAGTGGGAAAGTTACCGGCCACATATTCGTAAGTTGGTTCGGAGTCCCGCGGCTAGATGGCGTCACCGACACTTTCTCGCATAATAGTAATTAACCGTTTTGCCCGTAGGTCGATTTTCAAATTTCATCGTGGGGAACCCCCGCTCTGGATTTACAATATTTCATGAACACAAGTCCCAACGAAGAAGTGGACATCAATCATCGCGACCTTCTTCTGGAGGAATACGTTAAGACACTGTCGTCCATGATGACACTCTTAGGATGCAAGACGGCAGTGCCGAGCTTAGAAAAGATAAAAGCGGCCATGAAACGTGTCGCGGTATGCGGAATGCTCTCGGCGTTCACTGTATTTCCTCTAATTGTGGCGGATAAGAGCGAGATCAAGAGTATTAACGAACTAATGGAAGACAAAAGTAATCCAGCGATCGAGAACGAGTATTTCCGGAAGGTCATCGCTAGGAGACTTCCGGTATACGACGCGCAGGGACTGCTTGATCTATGAAATTTAAAATACTAACGATGCAGTGGTGCATTTAGATGACGATTAAAAATTTTAAGGCTTTCATGAAAATTCATACAACTACCAAAAAAAAGCGAAACCGCGAAAAAACGTCAAGACAAGTTTACATGAAACAAAGCAGACTGCAATTTTTTATCAAGTCCGCACCACGGGTGCCACTTTTGACCAAAGATGATGGAAGCTTGAAAAGTTGAATCGGGGGTTACTTGAGCGTTTGATTACTGCGGAATACCTACAAGTGCAATTCTGCGACGTAATTGGTCCCCTTCGGACATACAACAGTATTTGCTTCCTTTTTTACAATTTTTACAATTTATACCTACAAAAAGACACGACCCTATCCACAGACTATGTAAATGTCATACCCTAAGGTTACGTGTAATATCCAGCGCGTGATATCCACAGACTGAACGGTTTGGAGGTTAAGAATAGTTTCGTAAATTTATCAGCTAGCTAAATGATAACTAAAAACCATGAAACGTAAGAATTGCACGTTTACTAACATTTTCGTAAATAAACGTGTCTTTGAAACTAACGAATAACAATTGAACGAGGTTACGCAATAAAGTATCGCACATCGAGTAACATAAGGGCGATAACAGGTACCGCCCATTGTCCAAAAGTTCATTCGGAAGTATTAACACTAGGTTTACGGGCGTTTCTTATACAGGGTGGACCAATACCTGGAATATACAGGTGGACCTTTGTCCACCTGGAATATTTCTGTTATTTGTAATAATTTCAAAAAATATTTCATACAAAACTTGTACCGCACGGAGGGGGACATAATGTGATGTTATTATTTTTTTGCGAGGGTAGGAACGTAAAGAAGTTTTCAAGGTCATTTTCACTTTTCTAAATAGGATGCTACACTTTCTTCGTCGCTGTGATAACCAGTGTCGAGGCGATTTCAGCAAGCTACTATCAATGTCATTGAAGCTCAAATCTGTTAGTAAAATAAACTTACATTGCATCTGATGTTCATAAGTGTGGACCATTTGCGCCAATGCAGAGCTGCAATCTTTGTATCCCTGTATCACTTGCACATCTTATCGTAATGTAAATTTATTTCACTACCACATTTGAGCCTAAATGACATTGATAGTAGCTTGCTGCAATCTACTCAACACTGGTTATCACGTAGCAACGAACAAAATTGTAGCATCCCATTTAAAAAAGTGAAAATGATCTTGAAAACTTCTTTAGGCCCCTACCCTCGCGAAAATTAATAACATCAAATTATGTCCCCCTTCATGCAGTACAAGTTTTGTATGAAATATTTTTTGAAATTATTACAAATAACAGAAATATTCCAGGTGGACAAAGTTATTGGTCCACCCTGTATACCTATTTCTACGAGCACCCGTCAAATTGACGGATAAAAAAATACGCATTTGCTTTGAAAAATCGATTTATTCAAATTAAGTCTGAATTAAACAATATTAGACTTCGCGTTCAAATAAATTCTGAATAAGCCTTCTTTTTTTAAATTATCACGGAAATACTGTAACAGCTGGTCTGACGGCCGCCCCGCGCACGGATCGTCTTTACCTTCGTCGACCTTACCGAAACTTCGTGTGCCACCTCTGTACTGCGCTAAGATCCACAGTAAACCTTTCACACGCTTCTTTCGACTTAACATGAATTTCAGGCACTTTTTTAGCGCAAACATATAAGTAAGATTTATGAAATCAGCTAACCCGTCAAATTCACGGGTTTCGTAG
Source organism: Trachelus tabidus (assembly GCA_030142655.1). Taxonomy (NCBI): domain Eukaryota; kingdom Metazoa; phylum Arthropoda; class Insecta; order Hymenoptera; family Cephidae; genus Trachelus; species Trachelus tabidus. The sequence continues at coordinate 2,746,645 of JARQTI010000393.1, read as the reverse complement.
AGATAGGTATACTACGTACAAATTTCAAAAATTATTAAGCTTAGAAAAAAAATAATTGTGTGCATAAATTCTTTGTATTAAATGATTAATTCAAGATGCAAAATCGTGAAAATTAATACTACGTCTTTTTTGGGGCATTTCATTTCTAAGTTTGAAATCCGTCAAATTAACGAGTCCCGTAAACCTAGCGTTAACAGCACATGGACGTCGCTGCGCTAAAGCCAATCCGCATAAATCGTAATTCCACCCTACCAACTGCCAATAGATTAACAGCGCAGACCAATGTTGGTACACCCGTTACATTTCAAACGCCAAGGATCATTCTACTTCGACGTCGAGCGTCACAATCCATTCCCGAGTGAGGATTCGAAAGATTATACGCTATAAAAAAGTGAACCTTCCAGAAGGACCCTCAAAATTTAAAAATTAATTATCATCCGTATATACAATACGTTTACAAATAACGAGTAAAGAGTTTGGTAACGTTCTCACTTAAATATAATGATAGTACGATTCACGTGATGGTATTTATAGAAGGAATTATATAACATTCCCCTCGTCCCCTCCACTCCCCCTCTCTCCCTCTCGGCCAGCATATTACTCGCCGCTCTCAGTGACTAGTTACCCGTGTACCAAGTCACTATCAGCTCGTGTCTATATAAATACGTCGATGCCAGCAACAAAGCTCAGTACCGATTCCAAGCCGTATGAAGTGTTGGTTGGGTATTATCAGCGACTGCTCGAATGAAGTTTTACCAGGAAGATCGAGAAGAGGCATAAATTGTCCAGGGTGTGGCGGCCCTCGACTCGAATTCAGAGCTGAGAGTAAAATTTGAATTGAAAATTTGAGCTACCGATCAAAAATGACCGACAAGGTACCAGCATGGTTGGACAAAGAGTTGATGCAGGACATCCTGAGGAAGTCCGAGGAGGACGAGACGATATGGATAAAAAAGATGAACGTGAAGGGAGCCACGAGTGAGGGTGACAATTATTCGAGTGACATCTATCGGGTAAGCGTGGAACTGGTGCGCAACGGTGAAACGAAGGTGACGTCACTGATCGTCAAGACGATTTCGTCGGATTCCAGTAACCTTTTCAAGGAGATGGTGAGATACGTAATTCGATAAGAATACGAGTGATTGCGAAAGGATGAAATTGCAAATTTTCTTTATTTACTATTTTTGGGTCCAGAACGTAGAGCAGGAAATATTCGACCTGGAGGTTTCTATGATGAAGAACACCTTGTCCAAGATGAATCTGCTGCTCGGCGACGAAGACCGAGTCTCGGCGCGGTTTGTCTATGCGAGTCTCGAAGAACCGACTTTTATCGTTGTGGAGGATCTGACGCCTTTAGGATTTCGCATGGCGGATCGTCAGGCCGGACTCGACCTGGCTCATAGTTTACTGGCGATTCGGCAGCTGGCCAAATTTCATGGGAGCTCCGTTGCCGTTTGCGAGGGGGTAGGGGTCATAGGTTCATGGATAACGGACGAAGATAATAAATTGACTGGAAGTCAATTGACAACAGGGTCTTATTTGTGGGTTATAAAAATAATAATAATCGTCATATTCCGTGACGATCTTATTTTAGGAACCGGAGCAAATAGGCCGGTACCAGAAGACTGGGATGTACGGAAGAGACCATATAGTATTGCATCAGCTTCATAGTTCGAGCATTAAGCTTCTCGCTGAAAAAATGGCCAATTGGCCAGAATTGGAGGAGCGATATGTCAGAAAGATTTTTAAATTTTCCGAACACGCTTATCGGACGGTTAGTCGAATCGCTACGGCACTGGAGAACGAGTTTAATGTACTGACCCACGGTGACTGTTGGGTAAACAACATGTTGTTCCGCTACGATGCCAGCGGAAAACCGGTTCAGCAAATATTCGTAAGTTTAAAAAAAAAAGGAAAATTTTTATCTGGTGTCGAGCAAACTTATTTGCTTGGAGTTCAGACGAAAGAATTTTATTTTTTTTCCAATTTTGAAGATAGACTTTCAAGTGTCATCGTGGGGCTCACCTGCCCTGGACCTGCATTACTTCATCAACACAAGTTTATCTCCCGATGTCGATCTTAACCATCGAGATCTTCTACTGCAGGAATACAGAAAGACACTCTCCTCCACGATGACTCGTTTAGGATGCAAGAGATCACCGCCAACTGAATCAGAGCTGGCAGCGGCCATGGACCGTCTTGAAGTTTGCGGAATGTCAGCGAACTTCACGGTATTGCCTTTTTTTTTGGCGAACAAGGACGATAGCAAGAGCTTAACGGAGACCGGGGAAAATAAATATAGCTCCTCGTTCGACAATGACAGGCTGCGTAAGGTGCTGGTCAGGAGGATTCCAGAGTTCGAGAAAAAAGGCCTGTTGGATTTATAGATAAGCAGATTCGGTATCGAAAACTTGAACGGATATTTAAAAAATTTTGTTCGTTACTCTGGACATTCTGTGGCGCGACTGTTGTATCAGTTCAGTATTTATATGTGTACATATATATATCTAATTATTCAAATCACGTGTTCCAAGATTACGTCTTGCAGATTAATAGTCATCAAAGTAAATACTAATTATCGATTTGATATGCGCTCATAAAGATCGTCGCATGCGTAATTATAAATAATATTTAATACTCCTCTCGCGACGAGGATACTAGAGATTTCTATGAGCGCGTGTTAATCAGTACCGGTCGTTCAGTGAGAACGTAACTCACGTTTGACTTACTATAGTAAAACTTTTACACGAGTTAAAACTGTTTTACTTTTCACGTTAGACTCGTGTGAATTCTAGACTCTGATGTACATTGTGCTTATCACGTGTAAAATTTTTTATAAAACTTCTGTAACTTGTCACATAGGTCAGCTGCGATTAATATTATCAGCTGCGAAATTCCATAATTAGACACTTGAATTTTTGTAAATATCAAAGGTAAATTTTTATACGTGTAATTATGTAAAAGGAACATTTCTGAGTGTGAAAATTTATATAAAAAATTGTGTACGAATAAGATCACAAGAATAACGCTGAATCACGTATCAAACAAATACCTATACCCGATGTTTCTTTTATTTGTCCGTAGATATGAAATTGCTGATAAGATATCGCAATCGTTATTATTATACCGATGATGGTACATCTTTCACAGGATTACCTTGATGTAATTTTTGCTAATTAGAAAAGCGCAATAATGCAACTATGGAAAAAGTATTGCTGCTGGCCAGATCCTATGGCTTAGTTTCCACCGTGCAGAGTTTAAACAGAGTTAACCAATCACTTAGAGGAGTTGAATGGAATTGACCAATGAGGCCTCTAAAATTTTGTAAATTCTGCACGGTGGAAACTAAGCCTAATAATTCGCGATAGGATAAGTCTAGCAGAAATATGGGGCATTTATCTGGGTGATCTGGGCAAATGAAGTGAAGAATAGCACTTGGGTGTTAATCGATCGAAATTTCTTTAGATAATTTTTGAGCTTTAAAAGAGCTTTCAGTTAATACGTATTTCCGTACCTTTATAATTTTGTTTTACATTATCACGGTGCCAACTGAATTAAAGCTAGTACTAGATTGGTACACAAGATTTTTTTTTAACGCGAGGAGCATTAAATTCAGCAATAAAGTATTAAATCAGCATTAAATAAACCCAAAATCAGCCCTTAATGGTAATTAGTCTTCTTTCGTTTTTCCTTTATGAGGGTGCTGGCTTGACCTCGGTTCTAAGCTCTATTTGAGTTTGAAATTATCCATCTGCTAAATTGGTACCGACCACTTGATAGCTGAATGGTAAAAACAAAATTTCAGATTAGATTACCAGAGTTCGCAGGATAGGAGTATACCGAAGTGGGGCCCGGGTCAAAGTTGTGAGGAGACTACGATCTGTTTCAGGAACTTTAATTCACGCCATATTGATTTCGTGATATTATTCTCGCCGTGATTAGTCAAGTCGCACGTAGTGCTATAGCCAGTAGTTAGGCAGAGCGCCGCTAGGGCTGCTACCTTGTTATTTTATTATTTAATTCCGTGTCGCCTAAGTTCCTAAAAACGTCAGCTCCGAGCTCTTCCATAGATCCCATATCGCATAGTCATAATGAACTTACGAATTTTTACTACCGATAAACGTTACAATTTGTAATCGCTACTGATACTGATAATCCAAGGTATCTTGTGTACGCGACTCATGCTTTATCGACATGTTATCTTATACTTTTCAACACGCCCAGATGTAAATTAAAGTTTAGTACGGTTCGGACAGTAGATTCCAGAACTTCGCGGTGACTTGGCAGTCTGTCGAAAAAAAATAAAGTTTTTATGAAAATCAGCCGAGTAAATAAAAAGATCGGTAAATAAAATATAAAACCTATGTAAAATAAGTGAATAGCCACAACAAAAATCAGTGACTAGTGGACTGTTTGTTAAAAGAAAAAAAAAATGGCCGGGCTATCGTGGATGAACAAGGAATTCCTTGAGGATATTTTGAAAAAATCCGAAAAGGATAATACGATTAGCGTTACGCAATTCGATATAAAAGCTGCTACAACCGTGGGTAAGAATTATTCAAGTGAGGTCCACAGAATTCAAGTAGATATAACTCGCGGGGATAAATCGGAAAAAATTTCGTTAATTATGAAAACGATGGTAACACAGGTACCAGAGATTGTGAAAATGGTAAGAAAGATTGAAGATACGCATACATACGTATCTGCTTATACATATATAAGCAATATAAATAAAAAGAATAAACGACCCTTGCTTTTTTCTCAATTTCAACTTTCATGTCTCAGATCGAGGAATCGGGATTTTTTCTAAATGAAATTAATATGATGACGAACACCCTGAAGAAGATGAACGAACTCCTGGAACCTGATGAACGATTATCACCCAGACATATTTTTGCGTCTCTGAAAATACCCGTCGTGATTATGGAAGATTTGACGCCATTAGGATTTCGCATGGCGGCTTCCATAAAGAAACTCGACTTGGCACACAGCTTATTGGCAATTCAAAATTTGGCCAAGTTCCATGCGACTTCACTTGCCGTCTGTGAGCAGGTAGGCTTGCACTTGGACACCTTGGACGGCATTTGAATAAAAAGTTTATGGGGAAAAAAGAATGACGTGGTTTGAGAAATAACTGAAAATATTGATTTCCAATATATATCTACATATTTTCTGTAACACAAATTTTCGTATTCCCTTTACTAGGATCCGAAACACAGGACATTGTACACAAAAAATTTGTACTTACAAAAACGACCAGAGAACAGTGAAATGTTCTCTATTGCCTTGAAAAAAGTCGGTAAGTTCATCGCTGATTGGCCTGAGTTGGATCCAAAATATGGCGAGAAATTAATAAATTTCGCACCACATTTCTATGGAAAACTGGGAGAAGCCTTAAAGCCAATAGAAAGTGACTTCAATGTGATAACACACGGCGACTATTGGATCAACAATATGCTGTTTCGTTATGACCAATTTGGAGAACCGACTGAGCATAAACTTGTGAGCTAGTTCAAATTTTTCACCGCCAGATGGCGCCGCTGACAACTGTTCTAAATCATTGTCCGTATTCACAGATCGACTTTCAAATTTCCGTTTGGAGCTCGCCTGCTGCAGACTTGCAGTATTTCATGAACAGCAGTTTAACGGAAGATGTGTATATCAATCATCGTGATCGATTACTGAAGGAATACAGACGATCACTCTTGATTACAATGAAACGATTGGAATGCAAAACACGAACGCCAACGCTGCCAGAGCTAGAAAAGGCTATGAGACGAGCTGAAGTTTTTGGCGTACTTGCAACCTTTATATTACTACCTATGTTAATGTTCGAGAATCGAGAGGGTCTACGTGTGAATGAAATATTCAACAGGCAAGATAACTTACTATTACAAAATGAACTTTACCGTGAGATAATTGTTAGAAGAATTCCTGAATTTGAAAAGAGTGGAATACTTGATGTTTAAAGTTTAAAGCGAATTGGCGAAGCACTCACAAAAATTTAACAATATTCTTGTAATGCTTGAAACGGCTAATTTTCTTTTAAACATGACAAATTTTAAAACAAGTGTAATGCAAATTTGTGTGATTTATTACTGATTATAATAAGCCCAGAAGTAACGTCGAATTATCACTTTAATCAATCATACCTGATACCTGTTGAATTTTTTATAGCCAATATGGAATGACTGGAAAGATATCGCGATTTTTATCATTCTCATCCCGGTCGTGCGTATCTTGCGCTATTATTGACAAATAACCTTCAAAATATACTCAGATTGATATCAAGAGAGGAACTAAGTATACACTGTAATTCATATTGAGTGTGTAAAAATAGAAAAACAAAAAAGAACACTGAATAGTAAAATAGTAAAGATAAATCATAGATTAGATTATTATCTCTCGGTATTACTTCAAAAGAACACTCACCTAGAGGGCTTTTTAAATTCTAATCTAAATAACGTTATGGCAGTCAATAGTTTTTAACTGTCAGTAAAAATTGTTTCATGAATACAATTAACGTTTTCGTGAAAATACACATAGCGACTGTACTATGAACAATATACTATTTCGTTATGATCAATTTGGAAAACCAACCGAGCATATATTTGTAAGTTAACTAACAATAGTGCTGTCAGATGACGCCACTGACAAATTCCATGTAAAATTCTATCCCGAAGGACGAAAAGTAAAAACTATCGTCTATATTCGCAAATTGACTTTCAAATGTCTATATGGAATTGGCCTGCCATTCACTTAAAGTATTTCATGAATAGTAGTGTACCAAAAGATATATTTCTGAATGATCGTGATCAACCACTGGAGGAACACAGGACAATCACTTTTTATGACCATGAAACGATTGGAATGCAAAACAAACAACGCCGACGTTGCAAGAGGTCGAAAAGATTTAACAGCGATTTGAGATTTTTTGTGTACTGGCAATCTTTCCGGTACTGCCTATGATTATGTTCAAGCAAAGCGACGATGTTGAGGAAGTACTAGACGATCAAAATGTCAAAATTATTATAATCATGTCAAAATATATTATAATATTTAGAGCAACTAATTTTTCAAAATATTCGACAGATTTTATAACTGCCTCTGATCGAATATTTAGCAAGCGTGGTTAGCTGCGACTTGAAAGACCAGCCGTACGCGTTCTGTAAGATTTGATGCATTTTTGCATGACGAATCGCCAAGCTGGATTTAATGAAATTCTTATTGGTGATTTATAATTGAGAAGCTACCTCTACTTAGGTTTATTTAAACTCTCTAAAAAGATAATTTCTTTTTTCAAGTAAAACTAGTGATAGTAATAGTTTTACTAGAAAAACAACTTATAATTTTTTATAGGTCTTACAGCGTTTTTAACTCGCAAAATATTCTTACAATGAATAGAAGGTATGTTTAAGTACTTTGTTGAATGAAAAATTTGTCTAAAGTTAACAAATCTAATGTGAATAGAGTTCCACTCATACATGATTACAGCATGGATCCGATGTAAGAGAATTTTGACAGTTGCAAGTGTTCTCTCTGTCAGAGAAAGTAAACAAGTCCATATTTAAAAGGTGTATTCACCAAATACTATTTGCTAATAATTGATCGATACAGTTCTGCTGTGAAACTTCTTGGCAATAAAATTACAATGTGCATTAAGCTTGATACTAAATATTCCCAGCAAATTCTGAAACTATCAGAACACTCTTATCAAAAAGCAAAACCATTTGCTAAACCAGTTGAAGATAATTTCAACATACAATGCGCAGAAATGGTTTAGTCAATACTATACTACTGCATTATGATAATGCTAGGGGGCCGATAGAAGAAATATTTGTAAACTGATTGTAAGTTTCATCATCATCTGGCACCACTTCTCATTAAACTCTACTAAATACAAGAAAAATACTCCTATTCGTAGGTAGACTTTCAACTAGTCTTATGGAGATCACCTGGTATAAACTTGCAGCCCTTTATCAATACTAGTTTCTCCTATGAGGTGAAACTGAATCGTCGTAACCTTCTTCTGGAATAATACAGAAGGGAACTTTCATCATTCATGCTACGTTTGGGATGTAAGATATCAGTACCAACTACACAGGACCTATAGAGCAGCTTATGACATGCCTACTTATATGGAATAATAGCATGTGTCATACATGCGTTATATCCTGACAGAGAAAACAAATGTTAACACCATGGGAAAGGTTTTAAACAACAAAAATAATTAAACAATAGACAACAAGATGCTTTGCAGAGTACTCGTTAGAAGAGATAGATATTTGAATTTTGTCTCTAAACACTATAAGACATGGATGAGACTATAGCAAAATAAGCCAATTAATTCAGGGTAAGTAACATCTATTATATTATTTTTAATTAGACAGCTATGCTAAATGACTTTGGTGTAAAAAAATATTTTCTGATAAATACATTCTACAGTAAAACGTCAATGCTGTTGATTTGACCATTTTATCAAGTTAGCTATATGCTAAATATAACCATATAAACCAGACAACCATACAAAGTACTCGGTATTAAAATACTTATGAATAATATTGAAAGTCTGGCCAAAATATCTGACGTCACTCAATTTGAAGAATCCGACGAGTTGCCGTTTCGAACGTAACTTGTTGAAGTAATTTGGAACTTCAGGATACACACACAATATGGCAAAGACTAAATAACTCTATTTGTATTTAAAAAATGACATTTAAACGACGAATGTATATCCAAAATGAAAATATTTACATGATAAATCAGGGCTGTAATATAATCTGCAATTTTTATCTACAAGCCAATATATCATATTGCATGATACATTATCAACTGATACGGAATTATCCCAGCGCAGTTTAGGCAAAAAGAACTACAGTAATTGTAATATCGACTTGAATTTTTACTTTCATCAGTTTTCGAATTACAAAAAAAAAAAGTGAATTGATAAATCCAAAGTTTTAAGAGATTCACGAAAATATAAACAGTATATACTACTTTGAAAATTCTGCATGTCTTTTATTTTTCATTCAACAGGATTAATCTTAAACAAAGCTGAAACTTTCGCGGTAACATGCAGCGCAATATAGAGTTACTACGATACAATGTAACGAATTTTAAAAAATTAAAAAAAACAATGAACAATCACACAACGATTTTTCAGTTTGAGGATAAATATAAAAGAAAAAGATACATTTAAGTTTTGTTTGTCTACAATGTTGCACTGTACGTACAGTGAGCATTACTATATGAATTGCGGCTGCTTGCCAAGATAAAATCGTTATGCTGACGAATATACTACATGAAAAAAAAAAATCAAATAGAAAACAAACTTTTCTAGTATAAACTTGCGACGAAGTAGATAAATCAAGTAAAGAATGTTATGAGAAAAGTATAAAAGTCTCAAGTAGGCAGGATCGATGTGACATTGAGAAACATGATTAATGATAATTTGGTCACTGACTTCTAACTCTTCTTAGTATGTATGAGTTATAATATATACATACATATGCAACACAGGTTTTTTTTTGGTACGAACTAAAATAATCGACAGTAAAGGTTAAGCTAAGCATGAATTTGGCAGAACTGCGCGACAGAAAATAATCGTGCTAACAATGCAATATTGTTGTAAAGGTTGTTAATAAATATAGGAAATATTGCGCATGATATTTCCGACAGAATAAAACGAAGAGATCCATATGTAATGAAAATTGAAGTCGAATAACTAAAAGACTTGATAAAAACAAATATTATAAAATTACTCACGAATTTGCGAAACATCTCCGCGCACTGAAATCACTGCTATCAGCAGGATGCATGTTAAATGCAATCTCATTGTCACAACTCGTGGAATTGTACGACTAAAAATGCAGGTTAAAAATAATGGCGTAATGCGGCGAACTAAAAGCCACTTTGCAGCAACTACAGAGTACGATCCAGTACGTCCCCCTTTCTTTCAACGTAACTCAAGATGCGTACTATAGATTATAAATATGAATAAAATTATTGTTATTAATTAAACATTTCGTATAAAAACCTTTGTATTTGGATATAAAAAAAATATTTAAAAGAACTGCTGCAATAATTGAAATTCTTACAAATATTAAATAGAGCACATTAAGTCTCATACTGACTATCGTAGTACAACACGGGAGGCGCTAGTTACCACCAAAGACAAATATTCTTCTAAATACAGTAGCTTGGAAATTGATTTCTGTGCAAGTAGGTCAATATTTAACAAGTGTTATTAGAAAAACTTAATGATTTTATGTAGTCCGACATTTGTTAAATTATTCAATGCTATTTTAATGTATAGTTACAGTCCCGCCAACGTGTTGAGCGAATATTTGATGCTTTTTGAAGTTATGCCTTGTGTTTCCCGTTAGCAACTGTTCAAACATCAAATTAAAAATAGCATAATTATTGAATAAGACAGTTATTAAACCTACAACAGGTATGATGTACATATGAAGTTATAATGCCAAAATAATTTTTCATCGATCGAAGGTATAGTTGAAATTTCGTACAGACGGTAAGTATACTAATGAATTCCAATGGAAAAAAATGGACAAATACTATTTATCTACATGTTGAGTAACATCAAAAGAAAAAATCTGAAACAAGGATCATACGCGATCAATTAAAATCGAAACGAAATCAAGAAAAATATCATTACATGTTTGAATTAGGCCACCCATGTAAGGCCGGCCACTAGCGCCATCTAGAATCTAGGGGAAAAAACATAGTACTATTGTCACTGGCCACAGACGGCGCTAACTTCACTTCACTCCATTCTGCACCTGATCCGATGTAGCGCAACAAATTCCTGTGGCTCTTCGGGCCAATATGGCGCTGCTGAGAATTCGCGTGAAAATGTCGTAGTGCTAGCTCGGGCAGTGCGTGGACCGTGCGGCTGCGGGAAAAGCCGGAAAACTTTTCGCGGTCAAGACTCCTCGCACGCGACGTTACTGTGAAAAGCTTTTCGTGGATATTCCTTCGCTCGAACGGCACGTATTCTCGCCCTGAATTTAATCGGGGCTAGGAATTCTTCCTGCCAACACTGCTGCCAAGGTAGCATGCCCACCTATGCATTTTAATATATGTTTGACAATATAAATGGAGTGTAGTGCGGTGAATGGGTCATTTTGTCACTTAAATTTATCATCGATAGTATGAGATCGTCATGACGTGCTGATTCGATAAGAATTTTTGAAAAATTTCTAACCTCGAATCTACTAAAATATATTTTGGGATTTTATTCAATTTTAGGAATTATTTGCCCTCGAGATACTTATTCAAGTGTTTAGTTTGCCGAAAGCTACGTCACGGAGTGCCACGTAAATTTTCGATGCTTCTGTCTCACCACAATTATAATTCCTCACTGTTTCTATAATTTTTGTTTTAATATTTTGGATTAATGCTTCTTTCAATACTTATTTTTATTTACATTCTTTTTACATAACAGTCACTTTTGATATTTGATATGGACTTATGTTTTGGAGTATATGTTAAAAGTTTACTTATGTATAATTTATCTGTATCAGGTGTTTCATCTAAAAGTGATCAGTAAAATACGTTTTTAAAATACAACGTGTATCGAAAATTGTATGAAACAAAAGTTAATTTATAATAGAAAAAGTTCTTCCGGTAATCGTTAGTTTGTCCGAAAAGACTTCCAGTTTGATAAAATAATGACCGTTTTTGGTATTTAATAAATAATATAAATTAATAAGCTTAAAGTAATACTTTGCGATGTCACGTTGATAATTAAAAGTTATCGATATTGAAAAATCGGATGTTTATATAGCTAGGATTCAATAACGACCGGAAAGCATGAATAGCAATGGCTAACTTTGCATTTCACTTTGATATCATCATACTTATTCATTTTCACCTATGAAATTACTCGATTGACATTCATTATTGTTTAACACACTATTCCCACTAATTATCCCGTATTCTAATAAGAAAATTAAACAGGCGAACATCACTTCAACTGAATCACCCTGTACAATTTGTCCAAAAATTATTATTCAGTTTAAATTATCGGTCATCATTTAATTTCCAATTCTATTTATTTAATTGCAGCCAAGTAATTACCAGAAAAAAGCACGTTAAATATAAATTGGGTCAGCACGCGATATCGTAGCTCGACGAAGCGGAAGAGGAAGAAGAAGAGGAAGAGAGGACCCAAAAGAAGAATAAAAAATAAGCAATACGCAAGCATAAACGAAATAAAAAGAAGATATTCTTAAAATGGATAGTTCAGAGTACGAGCTAGTACGTAACATGACGCTACTCTTCTTCTTCGAGCGTTTGATGGACAAGGGCGGTCCCCGTACGCTACACGATCTAAGCTGCCAATTCGGCGCCAAAGGGTTCACAAAAGAGATGCGTCAAATTGCTGGTGGTTCTCAAAGTGGCCTAAAAAAATTTCTCGCCCAGTATCCAGCTTTGTTTCTAATCGATGGCGACTACGTCTTCGTCAACGCCTTCCAGCCGGTCGTCGAAGAAGACAATGGCAGTAAACTCAGTGGCAAGCGAGATTATGCAAGAGAGGCCGTGGAGTATTTCTCTAATAAGCTGATGCAGTATGGAGTAGGTACTGAAGTACCAATTAAAAGTCTTCTGGGGCACAGATCACAAGCATCCCCAGAAGTGCGGCACATATCCGGTCAGCACTACAAGGAATTTCGTGACTTCCTCCTAAAGTATCCTGATGCTTTTGTCGTCACCGAGGACAATGTCATTCTAAAGCAGTATGAGGGTATGAAGGCAGAGCAGCCGTTTAGAGAACTAGAACCGGAAATACCAATAGATCCGGAAGTGACCGCTAGACTACTGGATTTCTTTGCCCAGACCATCGAGCAAAAGGGTCCCATACTTGTAGATCAATTGTTTCATATGCTGACTGGTGTGTTTCCTCAGGAGACCTGGACATCGATGTTCAAGACACCTCAGGATCTATCAACTTTCCTTAAGATGTTCTCCGATGCCTTTCATGTTCAGAGTAACATGGTTACTCTGATAAACAAGCCTAAGAGCTTTGCGATTGATCCTCCTAAGGCTGCAAATCAGAACAATAATACTTCTAGTGCTCAGACGTCAATCAGAATTGCCAGTCCTATGCAAATTGCTTCCCAGACAACGTCCCAACCGGACTCCATCACGTCGAATAACTCGGCTTCACAGCCAAACTCTCTGCAAAACGTATCGCCATCCTCAAATGAAAGTAACAATAACTCTCCACCGGTAAGTCTTCAGCAACAGACGTTGAAGCAGAGGATCAACACCTTAGTGATGAAAACCCTGGCAGATAATACTGAAAAGGATCGCAGTCTCCAGACTGCCCAGATGGGTGATGCCTGGAAGCTCAAAGTACTCCAGCAGACAAGAGTAATAGTGAATCCTAAGGAAAGTCTTCAAATTGTCGAGGACATCATAAATCCTAGAAGGCCACCACCTGATGGGAAAGTAGTCGTATCCTTTGATTGTGAGGGTATCAATCTCGGAGTCAAAGGTAAACTGACTCTTCTACAGATTGGTACTATGAGTGGCCAAGTCTATGCGTTTGACCTCTTCACCTGTCCAAACCTGGTGCAAGCTGGAGGACTCCAGAAACTCCTAGAAAGTGAAAACGTTATTAAGGTAAGTCCTACAACTCCATATTGATTCTCTTCTTTCTTTCTTTTTTTTTGGTATGTCAAGGTTCTTCCTGAAACAGAGCATATCTTTGAAGAAATCATCTATTCCTAGTAGTACGCTGTAGCTATCCTGGGAAAGTTCAAGATATAGGATCTAGCTCCGGCTTCTAAATGTTTTATACGTCTATCCCATCCCATGGGAATAACTAAGAACGTAAGGCAGTACCAGGCGCCGGCGCTGTAAAATTCATCCGGAAGTTACGTCTTCCCAGTCTCCTAAAGTTACGTGAAATATGTTCCAAGGTGAAAATTTCGATTTTTACCCTTTTCCTGCCTGACGACCTTTTTCCTCTTATAGGTTCTCCCAAGTTCCAATGCATTTAATGTCGAGGGATACAAAGGTGAAATGATTTTTGAAAATATCACAGAAAAGTCACTGAAAGCGCAGAAGACCCACATCAGGAATGACAGAATAATTAGCTAATTCTATCTCAAAAAGAAATTCAACTTCCTGCTCGCTTGACACGCACATAAATATATATACGTCACTTGCGTATAATCGATAAAAAAACGTGGTATTTCCTCAGGTGTTTCGCATTAAGAACACCCTGAGAAATCATTACGCTCGATCATTCTAATTTTAGACAACTGACACAGTCACGACCTGAAGGCTTTTGCGAAACATTCGATTTTACCAAAAATAGACTTCTGGATCCATCATGGACGACACGCACCATGTATCCATATACCTGGTGAACATGATAATCCCGATATGTCAGTCTTCCATCGATACCAATTCGATTCCATTGCGATCATGAGATCCAATTTCAATACCTGAACCTGCGTCAGGAATAGCAATGAGAATTAGTCACAACAAAGCGACATCGCTTAGAAAAGCGCCCTGGTTGTCTTCCATAAAAATCGGCAGCCGTGAAAGTTTGTAGCGCGATTAAATTCGCAGAGGAAAAGTGTCGAGACATCCGAACACGTAGAAAGTGGAACCAGTTGAAATTTGCGAATGTTTAGAATTAAATTGTCCTGAGAAAGAGAGTAAATATAGAAGAAGACTAACGTTGCCAAAGGCTTGTTTCTTTATTTTCTATATCAGAAATTGAGTAAACTTCTGGTAACAGTCTTTACACCTAGGTGTGACCCAGATAGTTGTGGTCACTGGCTGGAAATAAGAAGGAGACCTTGCAAGGGTTGCTCTTTTCAACCCTATCTGCTTTCTTATGGTAGAAGAAACCCTTCTGCAGTGGTCGTATCTGTTTAGGGCTACATAGGTATACTATGGATATTAGATTCTTGTACAATGATACATATGAGTTGAGTAACGTATGGAGACACTTGGTTTCTATTTCATTCTCTTGGGATAGACATATTTATTTACTATGTGGTGCAACGTCCTACGTATAACAAGTTAAATATTACTCTTGGGAATGTTAAAATGTTTGGATCTTCTATGTGGCACACCACGTATATGGGGACGTTGATAAAGTAGAATTTTTTTTGTCTTCCACAAAATTCCCACGGGACGCCCTAGAGATCCTACTGAATTTTTGAGAAGACATTCCAGTGGAAAGAAACGAGCCAGCCAACACGTATATAAGGATACCCCATTATCATTTCATGGGAGACCAAAACCGTCTTATGGTTTACCACGGGTGCAATTTTCTGTAATATTTAATGAACTCTCGTGACTCTACAAGATTCTTTTTTTTTTTTATTAGACAACGTTATTTGTTTTCTATTTCTGTGGATCTATTGTTTTATATCTTGCTAGCACTTTGTGACATTATTATTATTACGTGGTTCCAGGGTCTTTATGTTCTGGGGAAAACGGACCTGAATGTCACTGAAAAGGTGTCGGGCGACTGTCTTTTAAATGTCGCCTTGTCTTCGTTGCCACCTTTGTTAGTAGCTGCTAGTTCGATAAGTATGCTGAGTCAAGGACGACCACATGGGGAATTGCTGCATTTAATTAGTCGCGGAGGCGTCCAACGCAATTTTTCTAGAAACTGTAGCGATACTGAAATTACATATACAATTATTATTTTCTTGATCCTTCTCTTTATCTTACCTTAAATTCTTATATTCATTTAGAATTAATTTAAACAAAGGAAGTGTATTGATCTCTATGTTATCGGTATAGAGCATTGCGTCAAGAACAGATGTGAAAATTGAATACTAACCGAAAATGGCGGCGCTAACAAATTCTAATCGAATCCAGGATTTTTCACTCTGACTTTGCAAACTTGACAGGAACCCTGTTGAATTATTCATCTACCCGTAACGATCGAAAGGTCACAGGCACTCCAATAATCTTTTAGTGATTTGTCTTCAATTTGTTCCACAAAGTATTTGAAGCTCATTTATTTGTTACTTAAAAAATTCCAATTTTTAAATGAAAAATAGCACAAGCTTTGTTTTAAAAAAATGTTACTACCGTTACACAAGACTTTCCACGACTGGCAGTATATCCGCAGGACAGGAAAAAATTCAATTAGCTATATTCTCATGGGGCTTCAACACAGTGAAAGGAAATTAAATTGTTGAATCAGTTTTCTTCATGGGAAAATACAAGTTTCGTTTCGTATCCCTTGTTTCGTTTATTCGACATAAGAAACTCGTGAGATACTGAACTCTCTTTATACTCTAAGCTAATTATACGACACGTGATAAAATGTTTTAAAATTCTATAGATCACTGACACATTGACGGATAAGATTTTTCAGTCATTGATAATAAACGACAATTATACCATTATGAGGCAATACAATTTCATAAAGGAATATAATATTTACAATTGTTATAGTAATTTGAAGAAAACAATATGATTTTTCAGGTGATTCATGACTGCAGAAACGACAGCGTTAATCTTTTCAATCAGTTTGGCATCACCCTCACCAATGTCTTTGACACACAGGTACGTAATTGACGTCATTTGTAATTTAAAAGAATTTTGATTAATACATTTCTTTCATTTATGGATTAGACATATTAATACTCAATAATCTTCCAGGCAGCGCATGCAGTCCTCCAATTTCAAGAGACCGGAAAACCCGTCTACAAGGTGAAAAACGTAAATCTCAACGCCCTCTGTCAATTATATGGTGCCCCATGTAATCCGCTTAAGGAGCAGCTTAAGAATATCTATCGCAGAGACCAACGTTATTGGTCGAGAAGACCTATGACCAGGGACATGTTGATCTACGCGAGTTGTGACGTCCTTAGTCTGGTGCCCCAGATCTACACGGCCATGTCTAGGTAAGGAATATTATTCGAGTACGAGTAGTATTGTGATAGTCATTAACTTTTAATTAAACTAACGTTCAATTAAGAGTTAAACTTATCATTGGTGCTTTTAATTCTCTGTCCTAGACTGATAAAACCAGAGTTTCAAACACTTGTCAATGAACTCTGCGACGAGCAGGTCCAGATGCATATAAAGCCTGGGGAAGTGAAGGCACGTAAGAAGCAGCGCAAGGTGGAAACGGAAGTGGCGGATCTGCGCAAGAGGATGGAGGAGACAACCGGAAAGAACATTGTCCTGAGCAATCGAGAAATAAGGTTGCTACGTTATCTGGCCTTGACGGAAGACGAGAAGGAGAAGCTCAAAGGAAGCTACAAGGTCGCTAGGAAACTGGAGAAACTAGAAAGCATGGGACAGGACAAGGGTGACAGCAGCGACGATGACGACGATGAGAGAAACGGGGACGCGGAGTATCCAAGCCTGGACAGCTGCACCTCGGACAATTCTCATTCCGGTAAAGCAAGCTTGAAAACTTCAGAAGCTTTTGAGCCGTATGAAAAGGGACACTATCGTTTTAATATAAATTTTATTATTTCTACCAGGTGGCGTGATATCACCTAGGAACTCAGAACCACCAAGTCTGACGGAATCCATGCAAATGGTTGACGAAATCCTCTCGGACGGTCAAATGGACCGAATGGAGAAGATTGAAAGACTGGAAGCCATATTGACAGCTGTCACTGGACCTACGACTGACACGCAATTACCGGGAACCGAGAACTCCACGTCAGTAAAGTGTTCCTGCAATTGTCAGTCAAGCAAGTCTTCGCCCACGCAAAAAGAGTCGAAGACAATGAAGGAAGTGGCTTGTCAGACTTTAAGCACCGGTGATATTGTTATCACCAGGATATTCTTCACTGAGGAGGAGAAAGAACGCGAGAGACTCCTCAATTCGCCGAAGAAGTAACGAAGTCTTATCATGATTCGAGATAGATTTTGAAAGATTCATTTTTTATAAGCCGATAATACGTGAATTTTGTAACCCTTGAATCGACAATGCGATTCTCTATCGGTCTATGAAGCAGCTAACTAAAGTAACTAATGCATAATACATAAAAATGGCGATAGTGCCAAGACTGCAAAAGTGTTCCGTTTTAACGAAAGAGAAGAAAAGCTATTGTATAACAAGGATACAGAATGAAATAGGACAAGTGGACGCTCTCGTATGACAGTTATTTATTACTTAGGTTTTAATTGTCATTTGTAACGTCAATTTTACTTTGTTATGGAGATCGAAGAGAGGAAACGCAAAGCGAACGTAAAGGAACGTTCACAAGATATTTTTACGAAGCGTCGTGCGAGATGTATTGTACATTGTTGATCATAGTGGACGGAATGGAATTTTTTAAATTTATACGAAATATCAGACTAACGAATGAGATGGTATATAATATGAACATATATATATATTTATATATAAATATACACATATTTATATATAGATATAAAGAGCGAACGGATATATTACGTAAAGCTCTATTCATTATTTTATTAACGCTACGTGACTAAATTATATACTCTTCCGTTCTCTTTTCAATTTAATTTCTTTCATCGGCTGCTTTAATCTGCCAATTAATTTATCTTCCTCTTTCATGTCTCTTGTTTCACATCGTCCGTGCTGTCGATTTTATGTACTCGACAACTGTGCATAATTCCATTAACCAAATTTTTCATTTTTAAGAAAAAGAGAATTAATGGTTTCTAAATATTTTCCAGTCAAGATTTACAAAACGCGTCCTGACATTTTCCACGTTAATACAGACAGACAAATTACTGACAATCCACATAACGTTATTATTCTGGTGCTCTTCACAAATGGCCTACCATCGAGTTTGTACTGTTAATAATTGACTGTATTAGCGTGGAGGTCAATATCAATTAATCTTTGGTGAATAACATGTGTAACTTAAAGGCTCGTTCACATGTAATTCAAAGAATGTTGCCATCGATGCACCATTCTCTGAATCATCGATCATAAATTTTGTAACAATCTTTGAAAAAAAAAAAAGATCAAGTAAAAAATACAGGAGCCGAAAGAGAAAAGAGTCTCTGGACATAAATCATTGTAAAAGCAACATTTTTGCTGCGACGGTGTGCTTCTCTTTGTCTTGCTACTACGTACTATCACTGCTTCTCTTATCTTTTCTTTATACTTCATCTCTAAATTCACCTGAACGGCTCTAATGATCTAGTTATCAATGATCAGCTTTTACTAATACTTTCTTTTTCTCTTTTTATCTCCTTTTTCAATTTAATATTTTCGCACATAGGAATCGACTGTTGTGGCCATTTTTTAAACGAAGATACAAAGGACAACCCTAAGGGTTATGCGACCTTTTTTTTTTAGTATTACTAGTAGACGGACACTAAAAGCTTTTTGTACGTCCTCGAAGAATTCGTCGGCGGTCCGTTATTGTTGTTATTAATGAATTATTATCGCCGTCTAATATTTAATAATGCTATTCTTGAATATCTTTAATTCGGACAAGGTGATAGATGTATTATTCAAATTGATAAATTGTTCGTTTCTCCCTGACGAATTAACGCTCGAGGATCAATCGCGGTCTGTCCTTATAAAATGAAAAGAAATAGATTAATTCTTGTATTTATTACTGGGACTGAGTAGAGACAGTCCCGTCTATGTTTTTAATTTTATGAGTATTCAATTCGTTAGTGAGAAAGAAGTAGACAAAAGATGCAAAAAAATAGAAAAAAAGGAATGCCGTGGAAGAAGGGGTTGGTAGCGTGGGACGAAAGGGTAGCATTGCTTAGAATAGTCAAGAGAGAGAAAATATATGAAAAAAAAAAATGTAAAAAGATACCGTCGTATTCCGGGAATTTGTCGCACGACAAATTCTTGCCGGATATACCGGGGTGAGAAAAAAATAGCAGTGCATAAGAAAAAAAAAAAAGAACTAACAAATAAAAATAATATGAAACGTAGGAGTGGGTGTGCGATGGACGAAACGATTGAAAGGAAAAGGAAAATTGTTGAAGATTTTTTATACTCGCGAGAATGCTTCTCTTCAAAAATTTTTCCCATCTCTGTTGGTATATATATATTTTTTCCTTTTTCTATCGCATTTGCATTTCTTCTTCTCGTAATTTTGTTTCGTCGATCGTTTTTGTCTATGCATCTTGTAGTTATCAATTTTTCTTCTTGGGTTGTGGCGCAATGTCCTGTATTCTAATCGTATAATACTAGGTTGTATTGCAAACTCTTGCGCGGCAAGCGACGAACGATCGCCGCTGAGATATCGGTTTTCTTTGAAAATCTGTTATACTTTCTACATAGTAACAATTAATAGCCAATTAACGAATTAATACACCCGGGAGCAAGAGAATTATGCTCCGGTAATAATAATAGTTAAAGAAAAGAAAAAAGATGCGAAGCGAAACCAATTCAAATTTGTAAATAATGAAGATGGATTATCGATAAATAACAAGCAATATTTTCTATTTAATTATTACACCCCTCGTTTCGAGCATGATGGCATACAAGTAACGTCATCCTATAGGATTATATGCATAGCGTTATTATATTATATAAATATATATACATATTAAACATTAAAAATGTCTCCTAATACGAAATAAAAATGTATTTTTAACGGTACGCTTAGTCCAGTTCAAAATTATTATACCTCTTTGAATCCTGCTAATAGATTTTGGTGACAACATTTTTCTCTTACAATTTTTCTCCAAAAAGTCTGATGCACTCAAGTCAATGAGATATATCAATGTAATTTTTATACCAGTGAATAGAATAATGTAAAAATGAAAAATTGGCAGATTCAAACATTCTCAAAATGACAAGAGAATCATCAGAAAAAAACCGATAAATTGCTAGTCTTTTTGAATATAGTCAAATAGCGTCTTAGCCGATATAGTTCAAGAGATGCCATCGTCTTCCAACGAAGTATTGACAGTGAGTCAAGAAAGATCACCATAAAGAAAAGGAGACGAATCGCAATGGAAACTACGTAGTGCGAAAAGAGCATCGAGGACTCGGAGCGAACTGCAGCCGACGTTAAACGCGAATGAAAATCACGACAGACGCGAAAAATCGAGTGAAAATTTAACGATAAGTTAAGTTCCAGGTATAAGCCAATCAGATAAAACCTTGTGTATTTCGTAAATGTCCTTGAAGGACAATTAAAACGATTTCTTTATCAAGGATGCACTCGCGACAAGTGCGCAACGCTTCACGGACTATCAAATCCTCACCTTAAAATACTGCCGAGTTCAACAAAATTACTTTCAGTCCCTCAGGATACATTATGGAGAAGAGCAACAGCCATACCGCAACCTCCTACGTTCCTTCAGGATAAACGAAACGTTCACCGACAAACCTGAATCGGGTACCAGGTTCACATTCTATCTTGATGCGCACCACGTGCAAGCACAGCCTGGTCTCTCTTCAAGGTCCGTGCTCAGCCGTACTAGTAAAGCGAACAGAGCGTCAATTACCTTCTTATTCCGCGAGAGAGCAGCAGTGTGCATTCTCTTCGTAGTAACGATTGTATCAAGCTAAGTCTCGTAAATAAGGAAATTGGTGGACGATAAAGAATTATTCGTGAGTACTAATTAAATTTGGTATTGCTTACCAAAGATTTGTGATTTACCGAGGGAGAATTGGAGTGAAGAAAACAAAAATGGCAGACAAGGTGACATCGCCGGCCGTGATATCGGCCTCGAATATCCCGGTACAAGCTTCGCCGGGAAAGAAAAGCGCACCGGCTAAAGCAAAGAAGCCACGTTCTAAGCCGACGCATCCTAAGACTGCGGAGATGGTGAATTCTGCTATAGAGAATCTTAAAGATCGTAGCGGTTCTTCTCTGCAGGCTATTAAAAAGTACGTGGTGACCACGTACAAGGTCGACGTTGAGAAGCAAGCACCATTCATCAAGAAGTATATCAAGACTGCTGTGGCGTCCGGAGCATTGGTTCAGACTAAAGGTAAAGGCGCTGCTGGGTCATTCAAACTTTCCTCAGGGAAATTGGAAGCGCCCAAGTCTAAGGCACTCAAGGCCAGTGTCAAGAGCAGTGTAACCAAGAAACCAGTGGTTAAGAAAGCAATCGCCAAGAAGGCTTCTCCAGTGAAGAAAGCACCAGTCAAAAAGCCCGCGGTTGCTAGTGAGAAGAGGAAAGTCGTTAAGGGGCCTGCTGCCAAACCGCCAAAGGCTAAGACAGCATCGTCACCGATTTCTCGTAGTAAGAACATCGCTAAGGTCACTCCTGTTAAGAAACAGAATCTGAGGAAGACGAAAATTCCGGCTAAAGCGAAAAAACCCGTGCCCAAAAAAGTTACGGCGGCTAAGAAGAAATAAGTTTGAGGAAATTACGATTAATTTCTCTCATAATAAATACTTCAATCGGCCCTTCTCAGGGCCACCATTTTGTCTCGCTACGAAGGAATTATATATTCGTTAGTTCTTTGTTAGTCAAACAGTATTTCAACTGCTATTCTGTTTCGACTAAAATTTAAAATCATTTTTCGCTTACAGTTCGATATACCATTTGTTTGATGTTGACATTTTGTAGATAAGCTATTCGTCGACGATTAGTATATATTTTCGAGATAGAATTCTTCAATATTTTAAATGTCTTTAAACTAATTCTTGATTCTTCTAGACTTACTGTAATATAGTTAAGAATTTAATTTTTTTAATTGTTAATCCTATTAGCAACGTAAGAAAGAGTACCTGATTTAAACTTTTATATGTTAATAAATCTACTGTATATCCATTCAATTTGAATTTTTCAATGTAGAACATTGCTACTCTTATATCCCTCATATCCTACCTAAAGTATAGTACAATACATAATATAAACAGAGTATTTCCACGTATGAATTATTTGTGGCCCTGAAAAGGGCCGAGTGTTTAAAGTATCAATGTTGAAAAAATTAAGCACGTTCTCCACGGATACGACGAGCCAGCTGGATGTCTTTAGGCATGATGGTCACACGTTTAGCATGAATAGCGCATAGATTGGTATCCTCAAAGAGACCAACCAAATAGGCCTCGCTGGCTTCCTGTAGTGCCATAACAGCTGAACTCTGGAAACGAAGATCAGTCTTGAAATCTTGGGCGATTTCTCTCACAAGTCGTTGAAAAGGAAGCTTGCGAATAAGCAGCTCCGTGCTCTTCTGGTAGCGACGAATTTCACGAAGAGCAACAGTTCCTGGCCTGTAACGATGAGGTTTCTTCACACCGCCTGTAGCTGGTGCACTCTTACGGGCAGCTTTAGTGGCCAGTTGTTTTCTAGGAGCCTTTCCTCCAGTAGACTTTCTTGCGGTCTGCTTAGTACGAGCCATTCTAATAGCAAGAGAGCGTCAAAAGTTAAAATAAATGATACTTCCAAGTCTGAACGCCAACGACGAATATAACGATCAAGCCTTAGAAATCACCGTTATATACTATCCCCTTTCTAGAAAGCTTCACGTGATTGGTCCGTGCCGCTATGGTGGGGAGAGTGACGCTAGGCTTATAATGAGGTCGCAAACAGCAGAACTTCAGTCAACGATCAACTACAGTTGATGCGTGTTCGTTAGATATATTTTGAAGTTTGAAGAGAATTCTGTAAAATGACTGGTCGTGGAAAGGGAGGAAAGGGGCTGGGAAAAGGAGGAGCCAAGCGTCACAGAAAGGTTCTTCGTGATAACATCCAGGGAATAACCAAGCCTGCTATTCGTCGTCTGGCTCGTCGTGGTGGTGTCAAGCGTATATCTGGCTTGATTTACGAAGAAACTCGTGGTGTCCTGAAAGTCTTCCTTGAAAATGTGATCAGAGATGCTGTAACCTACACCGAACACGCTAAGAGAAAAACCGTCACGGCTATGGATGTGGTTTATGCTCTTAAACGACAGGGTCGCACTCTGTATGGTTTTGGAGGTTAAGAGGTGACAACAGTCGAATGTTTCGACTCGAGAAAAAAACGGCCCTTTTTAGGGCCACAAGTTATTTCTACGTTTGGTTATACGTTCCTTCATATAATTAAACAATGTAAATTAATACTTATTATTAATAATTGGTATAACTTTTGTATACGTCACATTCTTAACAAAATAAGTATGAGCATCACTGCAGATCGCTTTTTGTCTACGTCGTTGGTAAAGATGAACATCGGTAGTTTGAAATATTACATACTTCCTATAGAAACTTCGATTATGCATGTACAAATTTATTCTAGCAACAAGATCGCCATGGCATTGTGAAAATTATAAACATTGATTTTCTATACGATGCCAATATAAGTCAAAGTAAAAATTAATATTTGAATATTATATTTTATTTGAAATCTCAAACTGTTGAGCTAGAAAGTCAACGTTTAGAGAACATCAAAATAAATTTTAACCTTCCAGTTGTATTTGTGTATTCAAATAACCTTAGATCCAATAAAAATAAACTCCGAAATTTGTTTAGATCTACATAAACAGGAAAACCGTTAATCTTTGTAATATTTAAAAGAAAATATTAACAGGAATAAAGCAAACAGCTATTGAACCTTCGTATACATAATTGGTGGCCCTAAAAAGGGCCGGTCGATTTACTAAATCAATTAAGATTTATTGTTTGTCAGTCTTCTTTGGCAGAAGCACCGCTTGAATATTAGGCAGTACTCCACCCTGAGCAATAGTGACTGTAGATAACAATTTATTAAGCTCCTCGTCATTGCGAATGGCCAGCTGAAGATGTCTGTTAATGATTCTGGATTTCTTATTATCACGAGCAGCATTGCCCGCCAATTCCAGAATTTCAGCGGTCAAATATTCTATGACAGAAGCAAGATAAACAGGAGCACCAGTCCCAACACGTTCAGCATAGTTTCCTTTCTTTAAAAATCGATGTATACGCGCCACAGGAAACTGCAGTCCAGCTTTAATAGATCGTGACTTTGACTTTTTTTGCATTTTTGAACCTTCACCACGTCCAGACATTTTCGAAGTCACTGACTGAGTCAACAAATTAAAAATAGAAGGTTCTCTCTTCGTATAACAAGAAGACTGATAACTTTGGCAGAGTTAACAAACTATATATACTACTCAGGAACCTTTAGGCGAGCCAATCAGATTGCCGCTTTGACTTGTTTCACCAAGGAACTCTCTTATTGGTTAGACATGGCTATTCCTCTAACCATAAGTATACTGGATTTGCTTCGCAGCTTCAGACGGTTCCTGACATCGAATTGGAGCTCTAGTCAATTTGTGATAAGATATTAAAGATATTAGACAAAGTTTTTTTTTACTGATACTACTGACAGAATAAGGATGCCTCCGAAAATGAGTGGTAAAGCTGCAAAGAAGGCTGGCAAGGCACAGAAGAATATAACAAAAGGTGATAACAAGAAGAAACGCAAGAGGAAGGAGAGTTACGCTATTTACATCTACAAGGTTCTCAAGCAAGTTCATCCCGATACTGGTGTTTCCAGCAAAGCTATGAGTATCATGAACAGTTTCGTTAATGACATCTTTGAACGGATTGCTGCTGAGGCTTCGCGTTTAGCTCATTACAATAAACGCTCAACGATAACCTCACGAGAAATTCAAACGGCTGTGAGACTTCTGCTTCCTGGTGAACTCGCCAAACATGCGGTCAGTGAAGGAACTAAGGCCGTTACGAAATACACGAGTTCCAAGTAAATTTTAATGGAATATGCTGCTGATATAATGACACACAAGTCACCTTAAACAAACGGCTCTTTTCAGAGCCACCATTATGTTTTTACTTAGAACAATACTGGTTTTCAAATTTTGTTTGTCTTAAGAATTTTTAGATTTTTCTTTGCAGTTGCTTTGTTTCTTTTAAAATTAAAAAATCCATACTATTTTGAAGAGAAATTTTTCTCATTATAAGTCCTATTGCGTACATTTGGAATACTTAGTATTGCAATCTACTTATAATGGTGAAACGTTATTTTATCTGATTGTGAATTTCTTAAATAATGATTGATTAAATCTCTGCGTTAGGCAATAATATAATCCGTAATAATAAAATATTTGAAGTACATGCAATAGTTCCGGATGTAATCGTCGTAGAACTAAATCAATTTTGGAAATTGTGTACGCAGGTAACTCGAAAATAGAATTATCCAAGGAATTACTTAACATTTACTGGAGTGAAGAGTTAGCCTTCAGTAATTTGGAATGCTGATCCTTGACTACATTCATACGGGAAATACGAAACTACATTGTTATACGTTTATTTGCAAATAACCCTTAAGATAAGAGTGTTTGAGAGAAATGTATATACGAAAAGTAGAAATTGAGTCTTACTTTTAATAAGAAAGTACCTTACAAAGTATAATCTTAGCTATTCGATCGCTAGGCATTTTTATTTAATCCCGAATAATGATTACATGCTTATTCTTGAAGAAAAATTAGAGGAGTGAATAATAAAACCATTTGTCTATAATACAACAAAAATAATATGCATCTCATTTTTTTTAATCGAATGACTCTTTTCAAGGTATTAATATTTTGAATATTTAGACGTTACAGGTTCTTGAGTTCCAATGTGAATTTTTCTTTGTTATTAATCCGGTCATCAGTCAGGATCATGCCCTGGACAGCCGTTTGGAGCTAGTACGAAGTTTTCTACTTTTTTTTATCTAGGCTTTGTATCGTTGCTGCGAAAGGCTGTTATAACAATCTCTTTTGACCTATTTAAATATAGCAAATAAATATCTTCATTATCGACCGTTGCACGTATCATGTATTTCAGGGATATTTTTGTTATGGATATCAAATTTTGGAAAATAATAACTTTTTAATAACCATGAGTAAGTGCTATTAATATGGTACAGATTATACATCAGGGATTCCAATGCAAGAACGAATTCCATTTAATTTCGAAATTCGTGGCTCCCAAATCCCCGTGCACAGTCTAGAGTTCAGTAGTTCATGGCTGCCATGGGAGAATATTGGTGTTTATGTTATGGGAATAGTCGCGCTTGAATTTCATTCCGTTTGTACCATTTCTTAATAAGTATTTCAGGTAAGGAAGTAACATTGTAGAAGTGAACATTATTAGACGCTTTATTAGCAAAGGTTGAACTCCATAACCTTTCTTTCTGTACTTACAGGGACACGTGGACATGATTTCAGTATGCTGAGACTTCATTAGTAATTCTTCTTAGGAACATACTCTTACCTTTAATAAATTAAGTGACAAAAATGCACCACAACAGGAGAAAGAAAAAACGAGTGAACTATGGTGTACGTGCAGTGGAGTTGCAGCGTGGTAGCAAAGGTTTTGGATTTACAATATCAGGCCAGCAGCCTTGTATTCTAAGCTGTATTGTACAAGGTAGTCCTGCAGAGAATGCTGGTTTAAGAGCTGGAGACTATCTAGTTGCAGTTAATGGTCACAGTGTCAGTAAAGCTCCCCATGATGATGTGGTTCGACTTGTTGGTCACTCTAAAGGTGTACTGCGTTTACAAATTGCTGAGAATTACTACTCTGACTCATCGGACGAAGAAGGCTTAGCAACAGTGCGTTCAAAGCCAAAATACTCACATAAGCCAAGAGCAGCTAACACCGTAGTTCCAGTACAGTGTCGCGTAGCTAAAGTTGTTCGGGATTTACAAAGTGGTGCAATGTTTGATACAGCCTGTAGAGCCAAGATTCAATGCAGTCATTCTAGTCTTCATCACAGATGGAATATGGCCAGTCCACTCCCTCCACCTCCGCCACCAATAAACAGCAAACGAGATTCAGAGAAGATTGTACACAGAACAGTTGTTGGCTATCTTGGTACTATTGACATTCCCAATCAACTACCTGCGTCGTCCATGATGCAGGTATAATTTCACTGTGTTATCCATTACTTTAATTTATTTTAAAACTGATAGTTTATATGCATACTGTGTAATCCTGTGTAGTCAGTTATATAGAATACTATTTACCTGTTGTAGGTACTTCGAAAGTGCATAAAGAGACTCAAGGCTGAAAAAAGGAACCCAACAACAGTACTCTTGACAATTCACGTAGCCAATATAAAATTGACCAACTCAGAAAATCGTATAATAGCTGAATACCCATCTTATAGAATAATATTCTGTAACTCCTTCTCGGAGCAGGATAAACAGTACTTTGGGATCCTAACAAAATCTGTCAAAGATACCGATGACATAGTTTCAAATTCTTGCCATGTATTCACAATCTATTACAAGCTCATTGACCACGCGGTTCATTCAAGCACCTGCAATGTCTTTGGATTCACCTGTACAAAAACATCTGAGCTCAATGTCTGTCAGGAGTTTCCAGACAGTTGCAATGGTCTAATCGGTGCCATACAAACCCTCTACATATCTGACACATCAGATGCTGAAGCAAATCCCTACGGTGAGGAAAATCGTCGTCACCAGGAAGCTGTCTCTCCACAACCAAGCAATGTGAGCACTTCCACTGCCCACTCTAGCAATAGCGATTCAGGAATCGGTTTCAAGGATGACTATGGCAGCCATTCAGATAGAAATATTATTGCGGATTTTCCACGAAGACGTCAGTATCCGGCAGATCATGTCAGGGTACGTAGACTTTTTTTTTCTGTTACTAGTATCGACCGTATGTAAAGTGGTATCATGAATCCATGTGAAAAGGCACGTTTAAATCAGTGTGGCTAAATAATTACCCGCTATTTCCTAGTAAACGAGTCTTAACCGAGATAAAGTTTGATGTTAGTATAACGTTTGTGCCTTATAAGTTCGTAGTCATTCTCCTCGGTTCACTCTGTGTAATGAATTCGTCATTCGCCAGTTCTGCGCGTACCAAGTGCTGTAGAATCTTTCCTGATTAGAACGTCAAATAATTCCGTTAATAATAGTTAGCGAGCAACGTGCAGAGTTACTTAACTAACAAGTGAATAAAGACTATTTTTTGACAGTGTAAAAGAAACTATATAAAATATTTTGCAGAATCCGGCAGTAGCATTTGCAAGGATGTCAACTGCAGTGGATTCATTGGGTTCCCGTTTAACAGTACGTGCCATATCAGACGCTAAGTGGACAGAGAGAATGAAGGCTGGCCATTCAAAGGACACGGAATTCCCGTACGATTTGGAGGGTGCAGGGAGCAATGGGGTAGTTTACGAGAAGGGTGCGGCAAGAAAGGACGTAGAGTGTGGGAAACAAAGCGTTGCTCATGGTGGGGATAGCATCACCTGTCCAGGACCATCTGCCTCGCTTGGACTGAATAGTTTGTGCAGTTCCTCCCTGGATGCTCTAGTGACCAGTTCAATGTTCCCCGTCGGAGCACTAGAGTCCAGCGAAAGTCTCTCCGAGGCAACAAGCTCCTTAGAGCCATGCAACAAGCTAAGTCCCAAAGTGTACAGTGTCTCCAAATCCTTAGTTCACAGCCTGGAGGATTTAAAACCTGGCATGGATTTCCCATCCTCGCTACTGCCGTCGTACCCAAGTAAGGATAAGCGCTGGGGTAGCCTCCAGGAAATCCGGAACATTGGATCGTGCACGTCGGACAACTGCCTGGTGAGCAATTCAATTAAGACCATCCACAAATAACCCATTTCCTCAATTAACGTAATGTCAGCTACTCCCACCCTAACTCCTTATTCTTAGTCCTTCCTCGGGGACGTCCCGTACACAGCACCATTCACGGGATCTTACTCGACCGTATAGAGAATCAAGATCCGCACCAGGTAGAAGCGTCTCGTTTAGTTTCCTATTGAGGACGCGTCATCATTTCCTGCTGGTGAAGCCCAGTTAGTCGCCGGGAACGAGCACAGGAGAGAACGCGCTCCATATAACGGAGGAATATAGCCTGCAGAATAAACGCACTATAGTACAGCATCACACTAACTGGTTCTATAGTATAATAAGCATAGACTATAGTAATTTAGGTGCGTATAGTGAATAAGTGAAACCTATGCACGAAGGAGATTACATGATTCTTGTTGTGTGCGTTGCGTCTTTGCGCATGCGCGAGAATCTTAACTTTGTTGGAGGGGTGCACACCGAAGGAGAACACAATCGGACCGCCAGTAAGTTGCCAACCGCGCAACGTGTAAAGTCGGTGATATGTTTTCCATGCGCTTGGCCTGTTTGACAGTACGCTAGTTCCTCAGCGTACACTACATAATAATAATTTGTTAGTGCTCGGTACGTGCTAGTTCGTGTATCCTTGCGTGCGCTTGTCATCTGGACGATCCCCCGCGTCTCGGATCGCGTGACAGCTTGTTAGGAACGCTAACCCTGGGGCGTAGCCCGTTTAATGAACGTTTAACGAAGAAGAGAAGTCACGGATATAGTCGATGACACAGGATGATTCTGTAATTCAGAATTATATGGGATGTCTAAACCCGGGACACTTAAAAGATTATATCAACTGATATGGATCTACTCGTATGTGGTGATCGCTTTTTCTCACTTTGATGAATTTTATTGTAACTTTAATTAACCGCTGAATCAGTTTCATTAGAATTTTATCGATCGCATTGTAATGAATTTCTCGGTATCGTTTTGTTAAGTCTGTATCTGCCGTATCGGCGCACTCGACGGCTTTAGGTATTGCCAGTTTTTATAATGCCAGGAAATGATCGTTATTCTCAGCACGCTCACGTTCCTGGAAGTCGAGCGACGCGTCTTCAGGGAAAAAACGCTTGGATCTCTGAACACTGGAGATACAATAAAAATATAAGAGTACGTAGTAGAGAAAGCTATTCCTTTAGGCAGAAGCCAGGATAGTGGGTATATGCATGTTTCTCTCTTGATCATCTATGTTTTTTTTTTCATGGAATCAGCTCCAGGAGTATGTATTCTTGTTCCACTTGGTTGTTCCGTGAAAGGTTTAATTAGTCGATCGTAATCTGACGCGTAGTTTGCACGAAAATTCGACGAGGAAACGTGAGCCTATTGCGGTCTGTCTAATGGCGTGGGAGTTCATTCTGATTTCTCACGCTGTTACCATCTATTAAATAACAGGTGGAATTAATGCGTTGTACGGGACTACCTGTTGCGCCGAATGATTCTAGTGTGTGAGATGGATAAATTGCAAGGATTTTAAGTACTGTACCCTATTCTTACTGGACTCAATTACTGACTTGACTTTGACATTTTATATGATACAAATTTAAACTACAGTACAAAATCCTGACGATATTATGCTCAGACTAGATATATTGAATAAGGTACACCGAACGTCATTATTAAATAAAATTAATTACAGATATAGTTACTTAAACTTCTAATGTGATTTAAAGTCATACTTTGGTAGGAATAGGGTTAATAGGGTCAGGGTTGTCTTCCTGGAAATTACTTTAACAAGAATTCCCTTGGTAAGCAGTTGTGTATGGCTTACGTCGTTTCCGTTTTGCTCATGCTTGCAAAATCACACAAGGCATATATGGACATTGTTATGTTTTACTTTAGCACTATTTATAATGATTTTACCTATGTTTACTGTTGAAATTTTAGTGTTATGGTGTTTGTCTTGTGTTAGGGATGTTATTGTTATCTAGTAAATTAATGAATTTATGTTTTTAGCATGGCAGTATAGAATCCTGCAACAAGGCTTCTATATGCAATGGTGTTCGTAACTGGGCATCAGGCTTTGAGAAGTTATTGGGGGATCCTAAGGGTTTACAGACATTTGCAGTTAGTATACGTGATATCAGATTTTTTGTTAAATAAACATTCTTTTGACTAACGAATGAACATTGTATATATGAACATTCTATTTTTATTATAGGAATTCTTGAAGAAAGAATTCAGTCATGAGAATATTTACTTCTGGGCTGCTTGTGAAAGATATAAAGATACTGAAGATTTAGCAATCAGACGCAGACTTGCTTGGCAGATTTATCAGAGACATTTGTCTACTAGTGCAGCTGAACCCGTTAATGTCGACAGCCATGCATCAGGTCAGATCACTCAGGAACTTCTGAACGAAGCACCAGCAGGCCTCTTTCTCCAGGTAAATCAAAATTCTTATGAATCAATATATGCCAGTGAATTTTCGCTCTATTAATCCATCTGTATCCATGTTTGTATTTCAGGCTCAAAAACAAGTCTTCAATCTGATGAAGTTTGACAGTTACCCTAGGTTTCTGAGATCCGATCTATACAGAATATGTCTTGAGACTGGGAGCAGTGTAGTCATTACAGAGGACTGTGATTTGCTAACAAGTTCACCGAGTGTCAAATTAAAGAAGAGTCACTCAGACGCCGAGGATCGTTGTAGAAAATCAATTCTGCCCTGGCACAGAAAGAATCGGTAATAATATAATAATTTATTCCATTAACCGACAACTTCAACCTTCCAGTTCCTTTACCACATGTATCTCTTTCTCTTCTTATAGATCAAAATCCAAGGACCGCGGGGAATCGGAATATAACAAGACACCAAGCCGGAATGAAACAATATATAAGAGTTTTACAACAATAAAACGTGAAACTGAGGGAAACAATAACGAGGACAGTGTATCTATATCCAGCAGTAGATCTTCACTAGCTTCGTGGGACCTGGCTCTAAGACAGTCATTCAATAAGCACGTAAGTAGCTTCCAGAGGAGAAGGTCCAGGATATTTATACAGCTCATACTCCTTTTTAATTGACTGAGCTTGATCACTCAGTGTCGATTCTTCATTATTATTTTCGTGTGCTGCACGTTGCGTAAGGGTTGTGTGTCTGTCTGTCGATTGTAGTCCGTATCGTCCTACGATGGTCAGTCAAACGAAAAGAAAGAGGTTCAGGCCAAGTGCACCGGGTTGAGTCGAGTCATATTACCCGATGGGTCCACCACTGTTGTGCCAACTAGCCAAACGGAGAGTATTAAAGACGTGGTGACTCGTCTCCTCGATAAGCGAGCTCTACGTTACTCTAACTATGACGTTCTCGTGCTTGCCACGGACGAGGTCAGTGTCCATTTCTATTTCTCACTATTTATATATATATCGTTTTCATCAATTTATCACAATTTACTTCGCACAAATCATTTCACGGTTTACGGCATTCAATTATACTCTCACGAGACGACTAACACAATTTTTGTCACCGGTTTGCACATGGCTAACCATACTAAAAGGACATTGTTATATGTTACAATGCATGGTGCATGGTTCTTGTAATCATAGAAAAGGAAGTAGATTGCATTTTCATTTGTATTTATTTATTTTTGGAGTATTAGCATGATTTTGTGTTGTATGTACATTGAAAGTTGTAATAATTTGTCGTCAGTAGATGTATTAGATGTGGACGTTTTTTATTTTATCTTGTTAGATGGTTAACATCAAGTATCCCTCGTCGGTGTTAGCTGGTCAGGAAGTCGAAGTCGTCCCGACCAAGGTTCTCAAACTCGACTTGCCATCCAGGAGAATCATCACTGTCGTGGCTCACAAGGGTCGTACTCTGCGGGAAGTCCTCAGACCATTGCTGAATAAGTACGGATTCAAGTTGGAACTTATTACTATCTGGGGTGAGGGTCATCCTGTACCATTGAACATTCCTGCCATTAATGCACCTTCTAGACTTGTGCTTACATCCGGAAGTGAAGGTGCGTCTACATTTTGTGCTATTCCAGTTTAATTGTTTAGGGAAAATCATTCTATTTTAATGATATTTATATCTTTTACATAGATTTTCACAAAGACGTGTCATCCCTTAAGTTCGCTGAGGATATTCCTCAGGGACAACCAACTCTTGACGAGATCACAAATAAGGTCTTCGAAGAACTTTTGGTTGGCAAAAGTACAAACAAGTATCAGTACAACGAAGGCTCCTGCAAGGTAATAGTAATCTGCTTTGTTTCAATATTTGTAAATTTAACTTTAAGCTCATTAACCCGTACAATTAGTAATTGCAATTGGACATTTTTATTCTTTATTTTTTATGATCGACACAGTCCGATGATCAACGCTCCGAAGGATCGTCTATACTCTCCAGCAAGTTCTTCCTAAGAGACTCCACTATTCATGGAAAGAAAAAGGTACGCTGCTACTTACATTTTTTTTGGAGCATATGACAATCTTATGGGGATAAATAGTCTCGATAGAAACAAAATATGAATTATTCATTTTCAGGGAAAATCGAAGTGCAGTAATGCGAGCGAGAAAAGCAACTCTACGGATTGTACTACTGAGGAAACGTCTCGACCTCATCCTCCTCTGATTGCTAAATGGAGAAACGGAGTGAAGCTTCAGCTTCCTGGTAGATTCGACGGTGAAGGTACAAAGTGTTTCAATAAAAATAATTCATCTAGATCAAATATTGTACAATCTACATTGAATTCCATTTTACATTGCAGATTTGTACGAGGGCTTGAAAAGGGCTCAAAGATCCAGATTGGAGGATCAGAGAGGAACTGAAATAAATTTCGAGCTTCCGGATTTCCTCAAGGTAATTTCAATCTCAAATTTTACACGAGAAATTCTATAATGAAGTTTACTGAGTCCTTTTCTCTCAACCTTTACACAGAACAAAGAAAATGGCAAGCACATGTCGGGAAAGAAAGCACGAAGACCTCGTGTCACGTCTGCAAACTGCGAAGCAAATGCAAAATTCTACGACAGTGACGATAAGAATATCCAGGGAGTTTCCGGGATTCTAGATCGTAACAAATGTCCACCCAATGGTAATTTGGAGCAAACTTATACCGATACCACAGAATCCTTGGACTCTTCCAGCAACCTAGACAATACTCTCGTGGATGGTGATCAAACTATTCTTGAGAATGGTTCCCGCATTCAGCGGAAGGAGTCATCACCTTTTGTATCACATTTTGTTTCTCCGGTGAAGCTTTCGAAGCCACCACCGCTACCACCTAAGCCGAAAGCATTGCTCTCAAACGTGGCCAAGAATCATTTGTTGTCCTCTAAACCGTTTCAAAGAAATATCACGACGGCGTCCTCGAGCGTTCCCGATGTTTGCGAGGCTAAAAATGTATTCTGATAACAGTCAAGTAAGATACGATGTATAAAAGAAAAGTATTATTAGAAGAGAAAAGTGCCTTTTATATATTACTTGTTAAATTCTTAACGATTACACCACAGGCGTCTATTAAGCTAGTTTTTGGAAATTCAACAAACTTTTAACCCTCTTCTTTAAGAAGGGCGCATATGAAATTTTCAATGGAAAGGCTAATAAGATTTGGTATAGAGAGGTCACTTAGTTGTTAAGAAATCAAGACTAAGAAATAATGATTTGTCGTTAAATCTTTATATTTATATTTTCTATGATGCTAATGAACGTTATTTCCCGGTTGTACGGGAGTAATCAGTGGAACTATTTTATTTCATTTGAAATGGGGTTGTCGGATGGAAACTGCGATGCGGCATCTACAGATATATATGTATATATATTTACATATAGTCTTTTATATTTCTTCGAAATAAAATAAACTTGAAAGTTTAAAAACGAAAAGTAGTTAATCAATTTTTCAAATACAGTATTAATCAAGCTATGTTATCTTAGATGTTCGAACTAAGAGGAATAAAAATTTTGATATTCAAATATCCCCCCCCCCTCCACCCCCTCCAACCAGAATTGTATAAATAAATGATTTATTTATCGTACTTTTCAGTTACTTTTATCAAAAACAATTGTCAAGAAAAATTATGAGGATTTGACCGACGTCTATTAATATCGATTGGACTTGAAATTTAGGTAAAATTGAAAAAAAAACCTCGTAAAGAACGTTTAGTATTTTTCGATAATTTTTGTTCTAGAATTTGGCAGCACTGAATCAACGTGCCTTTAAAACGAGCGGCTGTTCTTCATTGCTCAGTCATACCTTTCAATCCTTGTCCCGGTGAATCAAAATAGTGTACCAATCGAGATATTGAAACTCCTGAAAACTCAAAATATCTACGAATTCGAGAATTCTTGTAAAAAATCATAAAGTAATGTAGTGTCTCGAAATTTCTTAACGAATCAAGCCAACGCGCTTCAGCCATTGTTTCTGAGTTCGCGGTATTTTCTTCCAATCCCTTAGATACAGTTTTACGGCAATATCCACTCGTAAATACCAAAGGAATATCATCAAAATCCATCGTAACTGATCACAGGTAACTAATTTCTTAATTACTTAAAAGTTCTAACGATCTTCAATACTCTAAGTCAATAAAAAAAGGTTAACCCATAGACACAGTGACATTGTAAGCTGTACGCTTTATAGCAAACATTTCTATATCTTATTTTATTATCCGGTGTCCGATTAAACAGTTATCATCAATACAAACACATAACATCTAGTTATTAAGACCAGTAAAACATGTAATTTAATCCAGAAGTATCAATTCCATTGAGCAATGCCACAGTCATTGTCTATCAATGGTCATAAGGATTGCATTCTAACACCAGTGCTTTTACAAGTTTGTTAATCCCCTACAAAAATTCTTCTAAAACATTTCAGGAAGCTGTGGGTGGGCTTGGACCAGTAAGGCCAGACTACACCAGTATCTTGTTTGGCCATGTAACATTATCCCTTCATAAAATTGAGAAGCTGAGAAGAAAAACAGTCTGGCAGGCAGACAAGTAACTGTAACCAAGTAAGTAATAGAGACATCAGCCATCAAGAAAGTAAGAGAGAAGACCGTTTAACCGAAAAACTTAAAAGGCAGTTAAGATGCTCATTAGCAGAGTGTGTAAGGGGAGTCTGCACAATTTGCGAAAGATGATCCTAGAAATATCTGTTGTCTTTCCCCACTCAGTCCTTATCACCGTTCATACGCATGCGCATTGCCGGTCCAGGTCTCCCACATAGTTCATCCCTCCCACTGTGCTGATTGGGCCTTTATCATTTGAATATTCGCAGATCAGACCCGGTCAGTCCCGCCCGAGCAAGCATGTCGTTCGTATCGCGTTAACAAGCCGAATTCTCATAATTCACTACCATCATTCACACCGCACCGGTACGTTAGTCAATCATCGACACACAATCTATTCAAAAGTTCGTTATTTAGTCTCTCGTTCCTAATTTTTATACAACAATCGCAATATTAATTGCAGGATGCTGATGTCGTGTAAATTTATTTATTATATTCCTGCCGGAAACGAACGGCATTTCTGTTTGTAAATATAAGTCGAACTCGGTCGCGTTTCATTATTGTTCCCAGTCACTTGGGCCAATTGACCTCGCTTTAAGATCGTGCCGTGCTCACCATTGGACCTTTTATTTCTTTTTCTATTTCTTTTTTTTTTTCTTATACCCTACGCTTCCCATTCTCTGTGTTTAGGCTTCCTGTGGTACTCTTTACGTGTGTTAAGGTTAGTTTCATTGTTATTAACTCGTTTGAAACGATTCAATCAAGGCACTGATACAGAAACGTTATACAATGATTACTTCTAATCACGAATTGTTCTTGAGTCCAATGCATTATTCACGTACCACTTAGTGACACATACATCATACATTACAATACACGTACGATTTCGGACGGAATTTTTTAAAACTGTCAAATGCTTGTTCGGTTGCTCCTACAAGCTGCAACATTTTAAACAATGAAAGTGAACCGTTTGCCTATATCTAGGCGCAAAAACTAAACTTACATTTATTATATCAATTCTTCAACCAGCATATTGTTATCGCAGTCATTTATTGCTTATCAGAATAAGGTTATGACGCTGTAATATTTTGACGTTGCGTTTTACATACTAACTGTTATAATTTCAAATGGCTGTGGTAGAGGCAGTGGAAATACAGTAAATATCACGGTCGTGTTTTATCGTGATAAAAAATACTCATTGACCGGTGTCCATGACGACGGCTGAGCTAAAACCGTTGGACGGTTTTAAGGGAGTGAGCAAGAATGTGTTATACAGAGAAAGAAGAGTCTGTTGATCCTTAAACGGTTTAAAATGGTTTGAACGACCGGCGACCAATTGGGCTTGGGCGCCTCTTAATCGGCTTACTCATTGGCTGACAAGAAAGAAAGTCAAGAATACTCCTTTATTGACTTCCTTATTTTTTTTATTTTTTTACTCCTTTCTCCATTACATATTTTTTTTCATACGGGCTTATATCACTTACTTACCTAATGTCTCCAGACACTGAATCGGATCAGACGCACGCATTAACGTCATTGGAGATAGCCTATACTTTTTTTAACTCTCATTTAGGCTAGTCACTTGTAGGGATGGGCTTAGATTGTTTTTGACTTTTCTTTGACGCCCGTCACTCACGTATAGGTGGGAGAAAATTGATTTGACGTTTCTATATTGTCAGTGTGCTTATATATGGTATTTTAATAATATTATTGATCTTTTGAATATCGATTTTTTATATTGTTTCTTTGTTCCAGTATAAAAAAGTAGAAGACTCATAAATCCTAAAGGATGTCTCGCTGGCGCAATGGCTATCTGTTGTCCAAGATAACAGAGCAGGAGGATCAGGAAGGATCATTAAGAAAATCAAAATCCCCTGAATTGATGTCACCGATTGCAAGTATCGTGCGAGGACTGAGCAGATCGACCCTGTCTTCCGGTGATACACCAAATTCAGGTTCGAAGACCAGATCAAAATCGACGCCAAGGGCGTCGCGACGCACGGACCACATGCAGTGTCATGGCAGCGCCGAGATCGGTGAGTATAATTAGGATTAATTAGCAACTTAATTAATTTTTAAATAAGAATCTTTTTATGGTTCCCCTGGACCAGTCTCTACTAATGATCTTTTGGGATTCTCTGCAGATCATTATTTATATCTGTAGTTTATGTCATCTGATTCAGCGTTATCTTTGGCCTTGTACTACTCGCTTGGCAACAGAGTCCCCTGAAACGAAGGTGTCGGCGTGTGGCGCTCGGCGCGAATGTCCTCCTAAAACGGCCGTTAGAGAATCCGCATTTCTCATTGGTGCGATAAGTATTAGCGTCGCATGTCACACGTGCGTTAGCAACTGCGCATGCGCAGTAAATAGTTGTAGGCAAATGAATATTTGTATCTCTGCCAGTCTCTTATCTATTTCTGTATTCTGGCTATTTTGGGCCTCATTGTACGACGATTAGCATAAAGGGCCCACGACCCCGGTGCATATCTTAGAATATCGAAAGGGGACTTAAGGTTTGTTCGGATGATCTTGGGACTTTTTTGAATTACAAAGATAACACAGGGTCACGGGTCTTTGAGGTGGTTGATGATTCACGTGGTCGTGGAAGGTTTACCTGTATACATTTTAGTATTACAGAAGAGACAAGAAATAATGAGATTTTGGTATTATCTATTGGGGGGTGGGGTGGGGTATTTCTATTGTATTTTTGGGTCTGATTTTTTTTAATTTATCCACTTTGTTTTTTTTAAGGGGCTTTCCGGGGTTACTGACACTTGGGACTGTTGACAATGGCAGTGTTGGCTTGCGACAAAATCCTATAGGATCCAATATCCTGGATGGGAGATCGTTAAAGGGACTGGGGTATCTAGGTATATGGAGAGTGGGGGTAAAAGGGCCTGCTGTGGGCCAAGTCGAGGGATTTCCCCGTCCTTGAAGGGACTCTGACGTCTGTCGGCTTCGCCACGTACCGTCTTAAAGGAAACAGTGTTTCTCATTTGGATTTGACTGTATATGATAAATTTTTATTTATCATGGTCACATGCGAACGAGTCGGCCTGCGCCATCTATTAATTAAGAATTAATGCATACGAATATTTCAGCGATGAGGCGAATTGATGGTAAATAATTTTGGGGTGAAAATTAACGATGGGATCATTTCACCGCGTTGACCGAGGTGTCAAAAAAGCGTAATAAAAAAAAAGTAATGTCAAAGCTGCCCTGTGCGGTACCCTTTTACCTTGAAACATATTGTTTCTCATTAATCGAGCTACCCAAATCCTCGAGCAAGTTCACGCTACCCCATACTAATTGTATCCAATTAATTAGTTTCATCCCTTGACGTCCCTTCGTGCTTTTTCTTTCAACTCTTCGTCTTCGGACCGAAGTTTGTTAGATCGGGGTACAGGGGTTTTCTTGGGGGGGTAGTTACGAGATGGTAAAACTATACGTATAGGCGGTGCATATTTAAGGGTGGGCAGGGTGTTGAGAACCGTTCGGGATGCAGGAGGCAAGTAGCTCGTGCCCTGGCCAGGTGCTCACCTGCCCCCTTGATGGGTGGTGGTTCTGGTAGGCGCCCCCTTTTCCCGGGTTTCTGCCTTTACCGGGGGTGCAGGTTTACCCGTAGAGCCAACAAACCCTAAGTGTTGGTTAGGTTAGGTTGCATAGGCCTGGCTCTCAGTATTCGTGCAGGTAAACGTCTGCTCCAGGCCCTCCTGGGGCACTGACCTACCCCCGGAATTCTCTGAAACCGTTAGCGATCAGCTGTTCGATTCGCAAAAAGCATCCCTTAATTTTTTAACACTTTTTTTTTTCTCTTCTACTCAAAAATTTTTTTATTCACTCTGCTTTTTAAATCCCAATACATCGTCCGCCGGTTGGCAGTACAATTTTTGGCGCCTCTCGACAAAATTTTTGATCATTAAAATACACTATATGAATTACAAAAATTATCAGTATACCCAAACGTGTTCATTAAATTTATAGTAAGTAAATTTTACCGGTTATACATCAATGGACAGGTATTCAAGTTTTAAAAATCGTTTATGGTCGCCAGCGTGCATAAAAGTGAACGGTTAAATTTTTCCATACTCTTTTTCGCTCTTCTCCGATTAAACGTACCCAAGTACCAGAAAGGGTTAATTCGGTAAAACAAAACCAGGTACCAAACAGATAAATTCCTGGAGGTTTTAACAAACAGGGCGATGACATTTTCAATTAAATCGCGTTCAGCATCGATACGCCGAATGACGGTTCGACGAATGATTCGCATTCCTGCACAGCTGCACGAACGAGGAGGACCTTCCGCCATGATCCTAAAAGGGCCAAGGGATCTGCGCAAAGAAGCTGCGCTCCGTTAAAGGGCAGATACCGACCACGTAGACTCGAGACCGTAAGAAGAGGAAAAAAAAAACATAAAAAAAAAGCAAAAGAAAAGTTACATGCGAATATTGATTAAGGGTGGTGGGGGTTTGAAAAATTGGCGCCCATTTTTGAAACGGGGCGGGGGGTTGGAGAAATCAAGTCAGCCGAGACGCTCGTTCTCTCTTTTTCTCTTTATCTCTTTCCCTCTCTCAACTACTACCACATGTCGTCGGTCGTTCTCGTCCGTTGCCCCGGAAGTACGTTGCCCGTATTACCGACTCGCCCCCTCCCCGCAGCCCTTACGATGCACCTAACGCAATCTAATGCAGTCTTAGGTAACCCGATACTCTACGCCATTGTTCACTCCGTTTCCTTAAGTTCCACTCGTTTCCTTGGACTGTTGACTTCGATGGAAGATATTAAAAATTCGACATGAATTTTTGGCGTTGTTAAAAATTTGTCTTATTCTTTTTTTTTTAAGATTTTTCCCAAATGGTAATTCACACTTCGTACAACGGATCGTCGTCCGATGCATTTTGATAATTCAGGCGATTTTAATAGTCCACTCGTGACCGGCTGTCTACACCATCCTGGATACGCGAGTATCGTCTAAGCTTACGAGTTTTCAAAACCCACCCCTATTGTGTTCAACACTTATGCATTTCTCCTTAGGCTTCTTGTTGGCGCGAGAGGGGGATGGATGGCCACGAGCTGGGGGAAGGGGGGTGTCGCTCCTTTTCTTTACCCCCTGCGAAGCATCTGGCACGAGGCTTTCAATTATTTATAAGGAACTTCCGAATTATCAGGAACCGACGTAGCGACGCGTGGCGTCGGCACTGACCACCGATTTTGTCCTCTCAACCCCCCTTTCCACGATACTCGAATTGATAGAGGGGATGAAAATTTTTATACACTCTTCGCCATCCCTTGTAATATTCTAAGTTATACCCCGTTAAACTACGTGCTCTGCTCTTAACCCTATTAATGCATTCCTGCCCGTATAATGGGGTTATACGCGAGTCTATGGGATATGCGAATGTCTGGCTATAGTCTGGAAAACCAGTCTTCGTGTCTAACTCGATTCTTCAGTTTCTTTGATCGACGTCCATTCTCGTAACAGCCGGACGATTGTTTGCCAATTTGAAAAAAAAAAGTTTGCACGAACCCCCCCTGGTTCTTTGTACTAAATGCTAAAATCATTGTCGACCTTTCGCTGGCGTCTTGGATCTGGTAGTACTATGAGTTTTATATGGGAATTTTTTTGACCTGCACATTTTAATATGGACCTACTGTGATGCTGAGCTTGCTTGAAGATTTTGATTTTTCTGCTTTGTGTTAATAATTATTCATGGCTTTCGGTCTGTCCGTTTATTCTTATTGCGACGCACGGGGATTTGGCATTGTAATTTTATGGATATATGGTGACTGACGATTTTGAAAATTGAAAAATTTTTTTACCCCTCACTTTTTGACTCTGGTCATACCGGTTACTATTGCAAGTTACAACAGTGGCAAGTATCGAATAACTTTCGGGAAGGCTTTTTTTTTTCTTACGTGTTTTATTATTTTTTCCGATTTTTATTAATCATTCATATACAATTTTTCATAGGAAGTCGGGGTAACGGTTATTTTCGCAAAAAGTAACCTAATACGGCTGCTACGGCGACTTAAGACCCAAATGTAAAATGTCTTGTGAGACAGTAAAAAGGGAAGCACAGTGGCGACAATGGTCGATGGTTTTCCAATGAGGATTTAAAATTTAAATGGCCCAGAAGGTTGTTGCAAGTAGAGGAAAGGAGAGAGAAGAGGTTAAAAGTATATAGAGAAGGGGGGGAAGCGAGCGAGAGGGAGGCAGGGTGGGTAAGGGTTGTCACGGGCCCTTTGGGGTCTTATGGGTCTCGATTAGCATATCCTGTAGGGCCGGTAAGGCAGGTCCCGCAACATTTCGGAATACATGGAGGATGCACTTTGGCGCAACCTTTAACGGTCGCCGACGAATTACTAATCGATTTTTTATGCCTTTCCCTTGATCCTGATTCACCATTACCCAAATCCGAATAATTATGCGCCCATGCATTACGGCTCTCTTTGACAGGACGCGCGCCTATTTTTAGTTTACTTCTCTTTTTTCTTTTTCTTAAGTCATCGTTTACTCTCTTTTCGTACAAGGAAATTTTGTATCTCAATGTCCCACTCGGCACGTGAACAATTGTTTGTCTAGTTTCGCATTGGTATACAGAGACGTTACGTCATTCCAGGATCGTAAGAAACATACATATTTATTCCGAATGTTGCGCAACTGAATTTAACCGTCAATTTTTTCGTTGCAATATATATATATATATAGTATAATACAGGGCAGATTACAAACGTCTCTAGGTTAAGCTGTGTTTACTGATTGCGAATAAAGTTCAGCTCTCATACGTGTATCCTCCCTCGAAGGCTTCTTATCCTCGTTTATTTAGAGGTTAGGTTTCCGGTTGCCGGCGAGTTTGCCGACATCCGACAAGGATAGCGATTCGATAAGCAATTCTCGAAACTGTAACGTACAAATCTGTTTACAGGTGCGATTTAATTTTTTTTGCCTCGTGTCTCTTTTTTTTGTTATCACTAAATCACCTTTCTCGTACACGAGCTGTCGCTGGGTCTTTCAGGCAGTTAGATACCACCCGAGGTATACGTAAGAAAAATGTCCAATATAATATGGATTCCTTCAGCGTACAATTTAGACACTTTTGTTTTGCGGCGAGACGATTTATTCTTAGTCCGATGACGTAATCGATGTGTAAAACGAATGAGGTTAAAATTTTGAAAATTTTCTTACCAGCGCGCTAAGTGTCACCCAGGAGAATTTTCTCTTGCGTAAGGGCGAGAAACTGTACGTTGGGTGAAAAATTCGTTGGGCGCGTGCCGGCTGCGAGACTCACCCCTCGGCTTGCTAATACCAACCCCCCATCCTCCCCCCTTGTCTGGGCACCCTTCTTCCCTTTGCCCTTTTCCTCCTCCATGACCTTTAGCCGCACTCACAACATGCTAGCTACTACATACGGTGCCATGTGAGT
Source organism: Trachelus tabidus (assembly GCA_030142655.1). Lineage (NCBI taxonomy): Eukaryota > Metazoa > Arthropoda > Insecta > Hymenoptera > Cephidae > Trachelus > Trachelus tabidus. The sequence continues at coordinate 2,702,763 of JARQTI010000393.1, read as the reverse complement.
GGAGGAATATAGGTACTCGGCTGCATGTGTCTAAGACCTACTGAAATATCAAAGCGAGACCGAGAAAGAGAAAATCAGAGCTTGTATAGAAAAACGGGGACTTGTGTGACGTCGGTAATAATTTTCGACCGTGTACCGGGGCCCGTGAGTCCCATTTCACAATGCGACAAGGTGTTGTCGCTCTGCCGTGAAAACGCCTTGCTGGAAATTATTAGGCCCAAAAAAATTTCGTAACCACCACTCTGTATCTTGGTTCGAGAAATTTCTCTCTCCGGGACTCACGCCCTTTTTCTTTTTGTTTTCCCCTTTATTTTCTCCTCGTTCCTTTTCATTCTGGTTCCATGTAACTTTATACTGCGAAACCCTTGCCGTATACCCATGTACCCTATCCTCTCGCGGTTATTGATATTTTTTTTTTTTTCGTAAGGCCCAATTTTTTAGCAAGCTTCGTCCGTACTTGTTTCTAGTAGTTTTCTATCGAAATACTCACTGGTTTGTATAGATACTTGAATGAACTATGCGGTACAGTATAGCTATAGTTCTTGATCTACAGTACGATCTGTACGATATAACAAGTCTTTCTTATTTACGACGGCATCTTTTAATGAACTATCTCGCAAGCGAATGGTGTATATTGAAATAGTTGTGGAACGTTCTGCTACTTGCTGAAATGAAATATGACCTCATGTCGTTTAGCCCCGTGTTAACCAGTGTCAAGCATAACGTTTGTAGTAGCTATGTCCACCAAGCCCGAGTATCTAACGTCTCTTGGGATGTGAAGTACATTATGAATAATCCAAAAAAAAGGGGAAATTTTTTTCTCCAAAATCCGTCTTATCCGACGATTCGGTGTTGAAAGTAAAAAGAAATTTTTAATTTTATTTTTTAACAACGTTCCCGCGACTGCACTCTATTGGGTTAATGAGAATAGTAAGATAAAGGGGGAGAACGGCTCTCGAACAAAGACAATTGGCTTAAAACGTTACATCCGTCCTGACGCGTTGAAGTTTACGGACTTGGACGAGGAATAGAGCGAGCGAACAGCAAACGAGGGAGACACAAAATGAAGAGGAACTGACGCAGCTGAAAGAACCGTATCAGAGCGCCACGACAGAGGATTTAAAATTGGTGTATCTGCATATTTACCTGGTTAAAAAGGAACAGGATATAAAGGATACCGGACGGATTGGCAAGAGAAGAAAAAATATAAAGAAGCTGGCGCGTGCTTGGTATTCTTTTCTTTTTTCAATTCTTCATATATTCATATTGTAGGTGGAGCCACTGAAGTGTCCTGAATTGGAAGGATCAGGATCCTTGGAGTGTATATGTTACTTCTCGTGCCGTAAGGAGGGATGCTGGGCGCGTGCCACTTCCAGGACAGTTGATGGATCACGTGTGATACGAACAAGGAGGTCCTTGCATAATAATAAGATTTGAAAGCAAGGTGCGAGAAGCTCAGGATGCGGTACTTCCTGTGGGAGGTTTACCCACGTGCCACAGGATACCCACTTGGTATCCTGCATCCTGCATCCTGGCTCTGCGCTATAGTCCTTTGACGTACAAGTGTAACAGGCTATTTTTTTTTATTATTCCACCATTATAAATGGGGTCCTGGATACGGGTGTTGTGTCCTTTGGGGATTTTTACATGTCCCAAGGTGCAGCCTGGAAAGGGTCTCTAAGATGTCCTGTTCCTTGAAGTACCGGATCAAAAATTTTATACAGTAATTTCAATATCGAACTCAGATTTGGTTGTGTACAGTCATATCATTTGGTATCGTTCTTATCAGTTTGAATAATCGTCTTGGTAGTAGGAGCTTGAACAGGATTTAAGAATTTTTTAAAATCCGTTGCGTAACACGTCAGTGACATAGGGCCCCGATCGACGTAACTCTGATTCAATAGATTGAGGGATTCAAGGGATGGGTCCCAATACCTGTACCTTGGGTTAAATCCTGGTTACTCCAAGGATCTCTTCCTTGGATTCTTTGGCTGTGTATGGATCCGGGATTACGTGTGTGTCGTACGTGTCTCAATTTGAGTAGGGTGAAGACGATGGGGCCCTTGGGGTCCAACGGAAATCAGGAACCATCCCCTTGATTTGAAACTCATCCCTTAACGGATTTCCTCCTTGCCGATACTTTCTAAAGCACAACCCTTATGCATGTATACCACGTACATTATCAGAAATTAAAGTTAGGTTAGGTATAGGTGTAAGTTTATAATTTAATTAACTGCCCGATCGCAATTACTTGCGAACTACCGGCAATCAGTCTCCATTTTGTTCTCAGGGAAATGTAATGTTTAATTAGCGGATAATTATTGGCGACAGCCGGCAACCAGCACTGGCAACCCTTTCCTTTACAATGTTCACCTTTCTCCATTTCTTCCGTTTCCACTGACGCTAGCCACGGTGCTGACGTCAGGTGAGTACGGGGCCTTATGCCCCTCGGCCAGCTAATATGTAAAAATTGCCGGTAGGTAGAGATAGTTTTGCTTTGGCGCACACACCTCGACTTCTCCAGCACACCCTATTCCCTATTCACGCGCTAGAAAACACGCGACGCCATATGTTTCACGTTGCTACCCTCCCTCTCTTATCATCATTTTTCCTACGTTCTCTAGTTCTCCACGTGTTATACAAACTGCGCCAAGTCAGTTCCAATGTGTCGCATTCTATTGTGTCTTTGTACAACATGCTCTGGCTAAGTAATCGATGTCCAATTAATTTATTAAATAATTGCCAAACGTCTTTTGCAAAAATTATTAATTTATTTAATTTTTGATAAAAATATACGTAGACCTTATCAAGCTTCAGCCACTACTCCCGTGTAGTACATAGTTTTTTTTACGTGGGTATGGTAAATGCTATGTGCTGTAGACGACTTTTTTTTTTCCTCTTTGACAGTCACTTGTCAATTTAACGTTGGCAGTTGTCAAAATCCTGCATTGTGAGTAGATAATAATAATGTAAACAATAGAGCTAGAAGCACTAGCTATAGATATGGTATCCTTTTGGGCCTGTTGAATTTCCTGGCACGCGTTGGTAAATCTGTGGGACCCTTTTCCTATCTGCAAGGGCGCCTTGTGTCAGATAGAGATAGTAGCCAGTAGTTACTTAGGTTCTGCCTATATATATTATTTACTTTTGTCTGTAACACTTCCATTAGTGCAACACATTGTCTACTGTCTTCTGCTCTGTGATATTGATTGAATGGCAGTTCCATTTTGGTATTAGGTAATATTGATACCACTGTGACGTAGGGTAACGAAGGGCGTACACAGGGGACCGTTAAACGTGGGAGTGGACGCACATGGCGACGATGACATCGCAGTGGCGTCTGTGTATCTTTAATGGCTAAGCAGCTGTCACTTCTCTCTGATAGATTTAAACTATATTTTAATCACGTTACGGTACAACTGTCATGTTTATTGTCAAGACTCGTAAGGCCCATTTTCGTATATGAAATGTGGATTGAGAAAAAAATGTCTTTTTCGTTGCGTTTTTGAATTTGGGTAAATATATTTTTGAGAAATAAAATTTATTATCATATACATAGTACGTTTGATCTCGTTCCGCCTGTTTATAGTGTTACTGGTCAATTCCTCGATCAGGCCCCGCTAGTCACGGTGGGGTAGGTTTCACCTGTGCGTAACACACGACTTCCTCCCACCTAACTAACTTTTTTTTTTTCATTTCTTACCTTCCGTACCATACCTTCACTTTTCCACGTTATGGCTTTGGGCCCGGCGCTAAGGCCCACGCGGCAGTACGACAACCCTAACTCGCGAACCAAGGACACGAGGTCTGTTCCGTACAACCTGACGGATAGTTATGCCTAGCAGTCCGGAACCAGGAAGTGTAGTCAGACACAGTCAGTCCCAAGAGAGGGCCTTAAGGCCCCGAAGCACTCCGAACACACCTTGTACACCTTCGAACGAAGTTTTCCTCGACGACCCTTGCGTCTTGTTCTTTGGTCTATTTTCGTCTCCTTTTAATTTTTTCAGTCCGAGCACGCGACCTGGACACGCCCATTCAATTTGATAGGGCCCAAAATTTTTACTGCTGATAGCTCTTTGCTTCCTTCTTCGCTATCGTTTTATCATCGCTATTTGATTTTTTTTCCGATTCTGCTTTTAGCTGCAAGTTTATACGTACACGCGGTCAGTATATACAGCCTGTTTACGTAGGCATTGGATACGAAGTCTGTGCAGCGTAGGCAATTTTTTCTAATCGCCACTCGTTCATCCCCATGGGGGTAAGCCAACAAATGGAATTAATGATACGATTAGCATGCTCGGTCAGTAACCCACCATGAACTACACCCCATGGAATATGGGGTGTTCGTAACGGCGGCACGCGCCGGTTGAACCAGTCCCTCCCCTTAATCGATATCACCCACGTGCCCCATCGCTATTATATTTTTTTTTATCACGAGCATATGTATTTTTGTAAAAAATTTCCCATCCATAGTTATCCCTGTACGAGCTTTTGCACTCTTTTTTTTCGGGCGTTTTCTCAGGCCGAATTCGCAATGGCGGCACCATTACTGCATAAATATTCACATGACGTGTCGGAAGGGTATTTAGCACTTTACACACACGCCAAGTACCTATACCTGCATAGGTGGCTGGCTGGTTCGCTCACCGACTGGGATATCCAGCTACACTGAGCACAGAAGTTGACTGGTTTGAGAATGAGGAAAAGGTCAGAGAAAGAAATGCAGAAAGAGTGCATCGAGTAACGCCACTCGGTTAGACAGACATATGAGCACACATGGGGCGGCTAGTCGCCACCTGGCACTCTCTCTTGCTTCAATTCCTTTTTTTTCCTTCAGCTCTCTCTCTCTTTCTCTTTACGTGTCTCTACGGGCTCTTTGCACACGATAGGCTGTACCCTTCGATATGCCCATGCTATACGCTGTGTACCTTGGGGAAACCCTCGTGACCCCCCACCCCACTTACACACTTCCCCCCACTACGGATTCTGATGACCCCAACCCCTGGGAGTTGGCTCGTGCCACTATGCATTGGCGTGGGAGAACGAAATTTTGAGAAAAAATTCAAAATTAATCCAAATACGAAAATGCACGTGTGTATACATGTATATATATCTTCGTTACTTCGGAATTTTTTATATATGCACACTTGAAAAATTTTGAAAAATTTCATGGCACTCTCCATCCTTTCTTTATCGTTTCTCTCTTTTCTACTCGTAGATGCGTTTTTGGTGTTTTTTGTGTGGCAGTTTGAAACGTAATTTTGGTATCGATTTTAAAAATTTGTATTGCATCAAACTACCTGCGCCTATGAATCGGAGTCAACGAACAAAGTTCCTTCGTTATGCCGGTAGTTCTATTGATTATTTCATGGCTCCCCTATCGAACACCCTCGGCTTCCCTTATACGCAGCGTGTAACCCTGCATGCCTGCATTTGTTCTGCCTCTGGTGTGTCGTACTTGCATTTGCGATCGTGTGCACTTGCATATGGTAACGAAGGGAAGGGTGTATGCATTTACGGAGAAATGCATGTGGGCGTACGGGCCCATTTTTATTTGCTTGTACCACGTGCGCTGTATTATTTTTCTCTTATCCACGTAAATAACTTTTCGACAGACTGTCGATGCGAACCAGTGTAAATAATGGGACGTTTATTTTTTTTAGAAAACAAAATTGATGCTCGGCTGTTGGATATAATTTGGAGTAGGGCCATGAAGGGGGATGAAATGGATTAAAATAAATTTATTTAAAAATTTTCGAGAGCTTAGCGCAACTTTACCGAACTGCATTCGATGCTAATCGACTTGGATAAGATTCCGTTATGTTTGCCTGGCCCATTATACCTTTGTTGGTATTATCCCGGCTTCGTTAGGTCCCATTATGCTGTCGGGTATGAATAGTACGTCGACCTTTTGGGCCCGATGGTGCAAAAGGTCCTAAAGCATAGAGCGCATGGATACGCAGTCGAGGTGTGAAAATTGCCATTCTACATGGGCCTTATCTTTGGTGAGATTACAACTGTCAATGAAGTACATGATTTTGGGCCTGTCGATGGATTCGTTGTCAGAACTATTGCCGACTGGCCCCTTCACCATAGTCGAAATAATAACCCATTTTTTTCCCTGATATGTAAAATACTTTCGAAAATTCGGAAGAAACTCACGTAAGGCCCAAAATGTTGAATTTTAATTTAACCGTTTCCCTTTACGTATTCATGTCCCTCCCACGTTGGACTGCGTCGGAAACGGATGCTGAAGACGGTTACTCCAAAAATAGAGATCGGAATAGGGAGAAAAATTCTCTTCCCCCCCCCTCCCTCCCCACCCTCAACAAACCTCTACGCGACATCCGCGCTTTATATTTAGTAACAGGGGTGAAGACTGCCTGTCAGGAGCATCCCTCGAAAGTCACTCCCTTATTTATATCACGCCCTCTATATTTAGACACTGTTTCTCAAAATTGGGTCACTAGTCCCAAAAGTGTCTAAGCTTTAAAATAAAAATTTCCTTTTTTACGCTGTCTCATATCAATATCTCAATGTATAGATATATATTTCATTATCAAATTTCATTCTACCACAACATCCCACGTATTTCTATCCTCGTAACGAAACCCCCCCGTATCGTCATCCCTGTATTATTTTTTTTGTCCTTCTGGAAATCTAAGAACACCCCAAGAAAAGCAAAAGTATCGCGGTTATCGTTGAATTCGCCTGGCTTCCGGAAGTGGCGTATTTACACGGATAAGGCTTCCGTCTTGCCCACCTGTTGGTCTGTTAGTCTGTCTCACCTCTCTCTCTCTCGCTCCCTCTTACTCGTTCTTTAGTCACGAGAGTTATCGCCGTCGACATAGCAAAGGATAAAGAGAGACGAAAGATACATACTCTACATACAGAGCGACTTTAATACAGGATGGGCATGTACGTTGAAATGAAGTTAAAGTAGGTGGATTCCTTTACCGGAAGGAATCACAGCTGAGGGCTCACCATTATTTTTTCAAGCTTCCTTCATTCTCTTCTTCCATTGATAAATCCCGAGCCTCACCTTTGAAAAGGCAGTGCGATAAATTATCATGAAGGATAACGATATCCTCTTCTCGATTGCTTCCACTTATTCTATTAAAAATTCACTTCTTTTTTATTCTTATACTTTACTATACATAATATACCCATGGCCAGTTCGAATTTTCGTCCTTGGGAAATCCTTTGTGTTTATTTTGGAGGGGTGGGGGGTTGAATATATTTTTCCTTGGCACCAGGGTGTCCTTATGGGGATAAGCGAATATAAGGATTGGTAGATACCACGTGCACGGGGTGTGTTACAGCTTCATCCCTCCCGACGAGACTTCCTGCGGAAGTCAGAGAGGATTTTTTTTAAATTCTCTATCCTGTTACTGTTTAGTCCTGGTACCTTTGGGAGATGTCGGGGGGTGGAATTTTCTGGCACGCCGAATTAACGTTTCCTGTAAGTTTTTAAAAGATGCGGAACGACGCGTGCCACGTATTTTTCTAAAAATAGAAACGGAAGGTCCTTGGCACGCGACGACAATCTTCGTCCTGGTTTACGGTAAGGATCCCGTGGAAATAATTTTGACGTATGTGTATTTTGTATTTTTTTGTCAGTTGGTCCAGTTGTCTAATTTTCCAGCATCCCCGTCCCTGCGTCCTTTACTTATATCTGTCGAGGAATCTGATCCCTGATCAGGAGTTATCCTTAGCGAGGAACCGTCGATAAAAGTCTGAGGAAATTTTTCGAGAGTCCTGCCAGCAAGCGTCCCGTGGACGTTTTCGTATTTCTTAAGGAGATGGGTCCTACTAGAAATCCGACTTTATCGGCTTGGGGATTTCTTTTGGCTCCCGTCGAGTCCTTAAGTTCTTCCTTGCCCTTTCTTGGCTCAGACTATCGGTCGGTAAGAAGGCATCGAAGGACGAGAGGATCCTTGAAGCGCGGGAATTCGAGAAAAACACGTTCCCCATGTAGTCACGCTCGCTTATTCGTTGTCTAGACGAAATTTTTTTTTTTCTAATTCGATCTCCCTTAAGACCCATGTACCCAGCATCCTCGAAGATTTTATCCCGCTTTCATCCATCAAAGGATTTTCTCGAGTAAGGTAAAACAAAATCACGTAAACCCGCCTTAACCTTCGCAACGAGCTTCTGGAAGCCGCCACGTGATTTTTGGCGGGAATTTTTTTTTAAATTTCCTCCTACTCCAAAATGACATTGCTGATAAAAATAATTTTCTTTCTGACGCAGCTGTTTCTCTCGTAATAAACGTATTGCGTGTATACAGGGTGTTCCAGGTGGGTTCTACCATCGAAATCAAATGGACTGGCTAGTTTCAAGGTGTCTGCGTAACCCTGTACGAACTATACCGTAATTTTGCAGCTTTAAGATCCCACGGAATTCTTCACGTATGCTCGTACAGTACCATAGGGGGATCTTACGAGTATGTTTACTTCTCATATTCAGTGCGACGCCTAAGGCCCCACGTTGGCGACGGTCCCCGGCGACTATGGATATATGCTTTTCTGAAGGAACGTATAAAACGTTGTTACAGAGAAAGAGAGGAGAAGTATCGAGGGGAGCCAGTAGCACATGTGATATCTGGCACATATGCGACGTTACGACTGAGCTATATGTGTCACGCATAAGCCATAGGGAGTCCTGTGTGTTTGGCTTTGCTCTGTCCTAGAAAAATTGTCGAGCCAGACACATCCGGATAAAAATGAAAATAAAAATGGCCGTCCTGTCACATACCAGTCATTTTCAAAGCACACTTCACACGTGTCCTAAGTCTCTGAGTAACCAAATGACAATACAGTAGGTATAGTTGGCATATGAATGAGCTTTTGAGTTTCCTTATCCACATACGCGCAACGTATCACGAGCGTGTTGAATATCTTTATCGAAAACATTATTTTTTTTTATACTGTCGACGGAAATTACACAGTCGCCAGTTTAACGCCGACACGTAGACAAAATATTTTCCCGCATAATCAGCATTTTTTAAACGGTTCTACGGTTGGATAACAGTTGTGTCAATTTCACGTAAACAATTCACTGACACATTATTGAACTATTAACTCTCCTAGATCCACGTGGTCAGCACGTGGGCGTACGTACAGGACCTTTCTCTAAAACGTCAAACGTTACAGTCATTCAGTCCTGCGAGTCCTTGCATTGTGAAACCTAACCTATCCCAACCCTAACCTCGGGTTTTCTTCCTGGAACGATTTTTTTTTCACAAAGGAGCCGACCTTTACCTGAAAATCGTACTTTGAGATAAAATTTGGAGAAGTAACATTTTTTTGTTTATAGACAATTTTGATAAGATATCAGTGTCTATACTTGCCTGTCACCGGGGTGGATCCTCATTTTTTTTTTTTCGTTCTAACTGTGCTTGGGGGAGTATAACGTTTTCGCGCACGTGGTCGCGTACTCTCATGGGGTTTGGCCAGGGGGTGATTAGGGATGGCTAAGGGTGGTTGAGGCTCCGTTGGTTATTGGGGTATCTGATAGGGGAGATAGGAGAGCAGCTGGTCCACTACGTGATTCATGCTAGTTGTTAACCCCCCTTGTACGTTTTACTATCAGCACGTATGGTAGCTGTGCTGGTCTTATGCTAGGGGGTGGCTTTGACATGGGGGTTGCGCCGTAAGGGATGGTTTCTAGTATGCCGTGTATTATATTCCAGTCTCGCATTGAAATCAACTTGAATGGCTATGGCGAATCAGATCGATACCCGTTATGGTGTTTAATACGAATCGAATTATTTTTTATTTCTCTACCGGAACACCGTAGTTATTACTTTTTTTTTTCTATGCTTAATGTTTTTGATTTCATATTTTTGATTATTCGATAACTCGCTGTACATCCCTTTTTCTTTTTTTGTTATCTATTTTGATATGGTCGTCTGTACCTGCTTTTATTAGCATTTGAATATTGCGCGTACAACGCGTGATTATTATGGCCGCCATAAAGGGAATTGATATGGACGCTTTGACGATGTCCGATTTATTCTATGGGGTTTGCCCGTAGGGTCCACCGGCTGTGATTCACATTTCCGTATTATGCGGGCCCCGTGTATGTGCCACATATGGGACACCACATGTGTCATGGACCATGAGCTTCACTGAGCTTTGATAAAAGTCCTTTTGTTAGGACAGTTTTAATCTATTCCCTGACCGGAATCCCACCCCATGGATATATATATCCCGTTGCTGTTGTTATTGTTATTTGCCGGCAGGACTCTGGATTCCCATAAACCCTTTTTCGCTTTGCGAGATCAGTGCATCCCTCTCCTTTCTTGTGATATATATATATATATAATTTTAATTTTTGGGGATGCTATAATGTACTGATTTTATTTAATAATTTTTTTCATTGTTTTCTTCAGATTCCACTGACAAGAAGAATAGCCGTCCTGCTCGTGACGACTGGTGAGTTATTTTTTAATTAATTTTTTTTCTGAAACAAACACTAGGAAATATCGATATTTTGACGAATTTAGAATTTTCCAACAAAAATATTTCGATGGTCACCGCCGAGCACTGTCGCTATGATGATATTTTTAATTAAATTGTTTAGAAAAAAAAAATTTCCACTGTCAGCATCCCCATCACTTTTATATATCATAGTTTCTCTGTCATAGTGCCTTTTTTTTCATCTTTTCTTCCTACAGATGATTTTTTTTCAAGATTCGAATCCTTGAACGTTACTCGAATAGATTTGCTGTAGATTAAACTAGATTTAAGGCTCTCTTCATTAGAACCACCCCTAAATCTTCCACTTAAGTACAGTCAACCCATAGATGCTTAACTGCGTACAAGAGAACCCATAGCTATCACTTGTCCCCATAACGAACACCAAGAGAGTATTTAACGGAGACGATGATTATTTATGGTTATTTACATGGTCTTTCAGACAATTTTCACAAAACACTTGAATAACCATAAAGCACCACAGCGTTAAAGTTTCAGCTATCAATAGCAATTCAGATTCGAGGATTCGAATGAACGAGTGACTCGAGTATGGATACTCGAGACACCATGTGAACTTTATGGGTTCCCATATCGATGGTGTAAAAAAAAAGAATAAAAAATTCCAACGAAGAGTTAAGCAGATAATTAACATTGGACGTTATGAGAAAATTGACATATCAAATTTGTATCTATGGGGCACCGTGTCCCTATACGTTTTCCCATGAGAACATGAGAAAATATGATGAAAAAAAAAGGACCTCCCAATCACAACGAGATATCCCATGAGCGTTCAACGATCCATGGATTTCCGTATTTCCAAGTAAAGTCCCACAAGCCGTAAGTAAGGCACCATAGAATCCCCATAAAGGAAAGAATAATTCCAATAGGTATGCGCCTTTATCGAAGGCGCACCGACGCACATGAAACGTTTCCCATGATCTCATGGGATTGTCGATGGTTTCTGGCGGTGGCGCCGTGTCTGCTAAAATTTTGAGAAAGAGGGTGGGTGGGGTGGAGTGGGGGGGCAAAACCTCCGGGTCCTTCTTCTAGGAAGGACCCCATGAAAGGACTCGCTACCAGAGTAGTGTGCAAGGTGGATGTAGCGCCTCTGAAAAAAAAAGGCATAAACGAAATACCAAAAGCGAAAATAGAAACCGAATTTTCGAAGATTTCGGAACACGATGGATTCTCGGTCTTATAGTGTAAAACACTATGAGGACGATGGGGCACAAAAGGCAAACGCGAGTTTTTTCGCTTTTTGCTGTAGAATATATATATTTAGAGGATAGAAGGCCTTTTCGAAATCCTATAGTTTTTGGACGTGTTAGCGGGCAGGTAGGATCGACCAATCTTCCTTAGGTATCGTTAGGTAACATTTTCTGGCTTTCTTATGCTTATTCCACTTCTTCTTCTTCTTCTTCTTCTTCTTCTTCCATCTACTTGTCTTCTCCTTTCTTCTTTAACTCGACCGACGCTGGTTCGAATCCCGACAGTTACTTTTTTTTTTCTTTTTTAAATTTGGACAATGCTCTTTGCAGGTACTGGGACCTACAACAATACTTGTGGTCGTAACAATTTTATTTTTATGTCTTTATTTGGCAATTAGGTGTTTCTTTGAGCATGCCTATTACAGGATAGCTTGGTTTTTCAGTATAGCCGTATAGTGTTGTATACTGGACCAAAGTTCTGGTCAGCATCCGTATACGTCACAGACCTCCCAAAGACATTTTTTTTTTTTTTCGAAATCTGATATACCTATTTTTGAGTATTATTTGCCGTTTAATATTTATTTTTTTTTACTGAATTCAAGTGGCTATCATATTTTCGATACTTTAGGTCAGACTATTTGTTTTCTTCGTGGATTTTCGGTGCCGAAGAATTCTTTTTGAAATCTTTCAAATCTCCAAATCGAACAAAGAAACGTCGAAGGGGGGGAATCTCGGACAATAATGGCGTCAAAAGATAAGACTCTCTCATTCTCACTTTTTCCAACCCTTCTTCAGTCTCTCGACAAGTTTCTCGTTTTCTTTCATGACCTCCGACATTTTTCTAACCACCCCCCTCCCCCTCTCCCCCCCCCCCCTTTTTTTTATCCTTCACCCGTTCACGACCATCAGTTTCTCCGGACGATTTTACTTGGAGAATTCGAAGGTAGCTTCGTTGTCTCCCGCAGAGGGTTGTTCCCCTGTATTTTACGTACCCGTAGCATTCCGCCCTTTTGCTCCCTTGGGTGAAATGTACATTTCACTACGGGGGATGTTTTCCTCTCGTACCCCCATTATTTCCATTGTCACAATTATCTTCATTGTCGCGATAATCTTCGCATTGTCGACCGCAGGGATGAAAGGCTTGCTTCCAACGAAAGCGTGCGACACGATTCGCCTTGAGGACGAGCATTAAAGATTTTACACGAGTACGCCAGCCTTTAATGCAAAACGAAATGCGAAGAGGGATAAAGAATTTTGTTTTTCTCACACTCGTAGGTAACAATTTTTTTCATTCATTCGATAATTCGAATTCATTCGTGGTCGATAGAAATTGGTAAAAAATGATCAAATACCTTAATTTTTTTTGGAAATTTTTTGTAAATTTACGTGAAAAAAAGGCCAGTGGTTTAAATCGCACTGTGACCTTCTTCTTTTCGTTATATCTAATTTCTTGAAAATTCACGTGGCTGTGATCTTTCTTACTGCACTTCCTGTCCCTTTAATGATTTTATCCTACCGGATGTCAGCGCACCGCCTTCTTCACTGTGTACCCACCTTTATCCCTTCTCGCATTCAAAACGCTGACTCGGAAGTCAAAGACGACGAACGATCCTGAAGCCCCAAGACGTTTCAATTATTTGACTTCGTTCCTATATTGTCCTTCCGAAAGGACGAAGATCCTTAGTAAGCCATACTAGGTGGTCCCTGGCAAATTGTACGACTGTCGATTAAATATCGATCATTTCCAAGGACCTCCCTCCGTTGTCAAGGACCTCCCACGATTTTGGTAAAAGAAAAAGTGCCATATCCCGAAAAGTGAAAACTGCATATTTTCCAAAAATCTCAATTATCTCAAATTTACTCGAAACAAAAGAAAATTCATAAAGAGTCACAAAGTGCGGCAAATCCTCGTGCGGTCAGTTGCACAAGTACATCCTCCCGCAAGATCAATAGCAGCGACCGTATAAGAAAGCCGAAGTGAAGTATCAAAGCGAAAGGGAAATCATCCCCCCAAGAAAATACTCTCCTGAATGTACCTCAAGTATAATAACGAAGAAAAGGCGTGGTACGGACGAGATTTATTTTGACGTCTTTCCCACGTGTGAGACGGCGCATAAACACGAGCCGTAAACATCCTAAACGTTTATCCGCGTACCGAGGGCGTAATACGAAATAAGGGTGGAAGTTTGTAAAAGGGCGTGGATCCCTCGCGAAAAGCCGTAAGCGAGAGGAAGGCAGTAAGAGGAGAGAATAAAAAGTCCCTTTTTTCGTCCACGTGATCAAGTCTAGCGTAAGGGGCCTTGTTCCCGGTGTATACACCCCTGCACTCTGTACCAGTGGATAGCGGTACCCACAGTGCGCGTGGGTGTATTCATTGAGAAGGCTTTTGGTCCTTGAAGATTCTTACTCGTTTGGTCCTTGAAAAAAAAAAAAAAAAAAAATGTCTGCACGTAGTAGTATAAATAGTCATAGGGTTCCTACCCCTAAACTCCACGTTCGTTCATTCATCCGTTCATTCATCGTATTTCTGTGAATGCGCAGTTTTTTTCCTTCTCTCCTTCTTTCTTCCTCCATCTCTGTCCCTTGCGGGCATTTCGCGCACCTTAATCCTCGCGACGGGAAATGGACGCGTTAAGCTTGCTTCGTGGAAGGGCCGCACCGTCCCTTTGAGGACGTCCGGCGTCGTCGCGCCGGTTGAACTTATCCCATGGAGAGGAGAGGAAGGGACGGACGTGTAACCAAACTCGCGGTTTCACGTGAGAATGGGAGCTTGTTCTCGTCCTTTCATCCTGGCGTACTTCGCTTCATGTGAAGCAGCCTTTCGTTTGTCGGTGTTCCGGGCGACAATTAATGCCACCTGTTAGCGTCCGATATTTCGAGACACCTCGTTCAATGGGGATCGCGTGTTAAGCGGGGGACTCACTTTGCATTGAGATTCACGTAAGAACGAGGCACCTGGTTCATCGGGTTTTCTGGGTAGTACAGGGGCCTTCTTGGCTTTACTCTAATGCTGACCTGTATCCATCCCGTTCGTAAGTAGTCACCCGATTCAATACGAGCTACTGGGATATCCTGGGGTCTTCTCGCGTTCCGCGATCATTTCAAGCTTATCGCGTTGGTCTTTCTTGCTGTATACCAACACACTGGTATATGGCTATTGCTAGTCGTTGCTGGGCGGAAGGGTTGACCGCCGTGTAATGGCGTCTTTCTCTTTCCTTCCCTCTCTCCTTGTTTATCTCTCTCTCCCTCTCTTTCGCTGCCTCGCATATCACCGCCAAGCACGATTTCTCTCTGTAGAGAACGCCGCGGTCCATTGCTCTCCCTTTTCTTCCTCCTCGTCTCCTCCTACTCATTGTTTGGCTTTGGCATCCGCCAGATATTCGTAATGAATAGTATACCTATACCCAGCCGAGGCGTGAGCTACAATTTTTTCTTTCTCTGCACGACGTTCTGTAACGTTATTTTTTTTCCTTATCCTCTCCCCTACGCCTTAGACGCTGTCACGAGAGCATACAAAATTTCGTGGGCAGATTTGAAAAATTATAGAATTTCAAAATTGAAAGGAAACTCTAAATGGTTTATGATTTTCGAAAATTCTTTTTTACCCCCGTTTATGCTTTATTTTTTTTTTTTCAAAAATCATCCATCCCACCGATACATCGGTACTGTAACGTATGCATATAGGGAAGGTCGCTGAGAAGGACGCTAATTTCTCAGATGCAAAGATCAAGAGAAGATCCCACGAGGAGAGAACCTCTGGGTTTGCTTTATTTTCTTTTGTTTCGATCGCCCTCGGTTCTTTCATCTCTAACGATCCTGTACCAAGCGTCTCTCCTATACTCTCTCTCGCTTATGGTAACATCTCCCTCGCTCCCCTCTCCTCCTATCTCCCTTTCTCGTCTCTCTGGTTTCTCTCGCGCCGCGACCGTTAAAAAATCGAGCAAAACGAACCTCAGGCCACCCAACCCTACCGCATGTATTCTGTCTCTCTTGGTTTCTCTCCTCCTTCCCTCCCTCCTTCTCCTCTCGTATTCCCGCTCTCATACGCCCACCACGGGTATAGATACTCGTGTGGATGCCTTCCTCTCTCGGGCCTACCATGTTGACGCCTTGGGTACAGTCCAAAACGGTACACCCTGTACAGTACTTGTGGGACACCCTGTACCGTGCTGTTGCAGCATCTCTCTGCGTTCGCACTGCACTCGAATAGAGAATGCAGCAGGTTTAAATGCCGGGCGGTTGGTAGACATTTAAACTTGCCCGGATGACGGATGCTGCGCCTTGCCTGTGTGGAGTGACTTTATTTGAAAAAAAAAAGATAACGCTATTAGATAGGAATTCGACTGGGAATGAGATTACGAAGGAAGGATTTTTTTATTTATTGCTTTTTTTTATCAATTTACCAAAACATGTTGGAAATGAGGCACTTGGTTATATTATCTTTATATGGGTTTCGGGGGACTTCTCAGGGCTGGTTCACTGAACTCTATTAGCGTAACTAGTCGCTGTGGTTATGCTATTAGATTTTCTATTTTTTTTCTCTAGGATCTTATTGTGCTAGACCGAGTCGATTTAGACGTGGTAGACCAACGGAAATAGTTGGGCCTTATCCGCGTATGGATGCTGGTCGGCTGGAGGAAAGATGAAAAGGGCCTGATTTGCCATTTCGTTTGTCTTCCCGCACTTTTTCCCCCCCTCTCTCTCTCTCTCACTCGTTGTCTCGCTTCTCTACGTTGGGTCAGTGCTTTTCTTCTCGGGCCCAATGTTTTTCTTTTACTTTGAGGATAGATTAAAATGGACGCAAAGGGGGGCCCTTTACCATTTTTGGGCCTGGATATTCTTCGGGTTGCCCCAGGCTCTCTCGGGGCTCGTTAATGACGTACGGCCACACGTAATATTTTTAATCAAATTTCATTCCTGCCACAGGGCCCGCGACCTTTGATTACTTTATCCTTGAAGGATAGGAATGTAAAAAAAAATTTTTTGATGTTACCAAAATCTGAAAAATTTTTTTTCCTAAAACGAGTAAAGACGTTCTTACACCCGAGTAAAACTGCATTTGCAATCCTTTCAACGGTATCTCTGGTCCTTTTGTCAGTCTCGATGACGGTGCCGAAATTTCATTTTCAACCGGATGTACAATAATATCTGCACCTGCTTCTGAGGTGTCAACTGTCACATTGTCATCGATCACTCCCTTAACAATTTCATACGCAGCCGACACGTGGTATTTCTTTTAGGAAAAGTTAGCCGACGCGTAATTTCGGGTAAAATATGAAATTCACAATGGGCACGGTGTTTTACCTGAAATTCTACGCTTCATTCCACTTCCACTTAAGCGTCTATTCGAAACGTCCTATTGCGCTTCGTTAGTCGCGAATTCACCTGTACCTTGCATGGATAGCTTCGAAGATGGATTTTTACCACTCCGTACCGGAAGTTACTCTCTTGTCATATTCAATGGAGAGGAAAATTTCCACAGTTACTTCAGACCAGTCCTGCCGTCTCAGCAGAACGTAACCTGACCTAAGGTACAGGACCTGCAGTACATTTTGCACACTCGGTGCGTCAAATATTGAGGGGTCTGACAAAAAATGGCAAATATTTGCCCATTCGTTGGAAAATATCAAAAGTTACTCAGGAGGGGTATTGCGGTTGAGCAAAGGGAGTGGGAGGAGCCGTTTCAAATGTCTCAAAGGACACTCATTTCATCCTGTATACAGGATGTGGGTAATCCTTGTAATCCGGATAATGTGGGCAATGTGGGTCCGTTCTCGTTATTATTTTTTAACATCTTAACACTTGGGCTCAGATCACTTGAAACTCGTCCATGCAACTTACGTAACATTAGGAAAGGGATTGTTCTTCTTAAATATTATTTTTAAGGATTTTAAGGTTATGGACATGTGCCAGTCTTTTGGCAAGGAGGTTATTTACTGCTTGTCCAGTGACCGATGCGAAGAGTAGGGAAACAATTGGAAGGGAGATAAGGAGGGATTTTACTATTTGTCGGAGTGACATATTTCTGCTTCTTCGAATTGCTGAAAATAAGTCCCAGGGGGCCCAAAGTCGGCATGTTGAACGTAGAACGCCCTGGGATACACGTGGGCGCAGGGAGTCTCCCGCTCGAAAAAAAAATATGGAGTCTGTTTGAATGTAAGGATCATTTCAGGGTTCTTTAACTGTAGCCACTTACGGGTCGGAATTCATACCCACGCGTCTCGTGGGGCCCAATCGATCCATGCCGGTACCGTAATTTTGGGCCCGTAGTGATCGGCGTCAAACAGTACTTTAAAGTATCTATATATCGTGGATTCATTCATCGTTACGGAAACAGCTGATCGTGGAAACATCTGCTTTATAGAGATCCCGTATGAGAGTTATCTCGCTTGGGACTGAGGCCCCAGAGGGTGACGGCACGAGGGAGGATGGGAAACTTGAGAAAACGATAAGGATAAGAATGTTGAAGATAGGAGGTTAAGACGAGGAGGAGGATGGAAAAGGAAGGAATGAGTCAGCAGCAGTTGGTACAGTCGGACTTTGAATTAATTTTTAGCAGA
Source organism: Trachelus tabidus (assembly GCA_030142655.1). Taxonomy (NCBI): domain Eukaryota; kingdom Metazoa; phylum Arthropoda; class Insecta; order Hymenoptera; family Cephidae; genus Trachelus; species Trachelus tabidus. Next base: position 2,684,514 of record JARQTI010000393.1, on the reverse strand, counting down.
GTGATTCGCTGACAATAGATAAGGCCCTTTGGGGCCTCAAGGCCCATTCTTGTGTTTTCATGTTGTCGTTTGGTATTAAAGGGAATGTTAGGCTGTTCGAGTTACTCGGAGAGAGATGAGAATTTTTAATAAACGAGGTCAAAAAATAATGGGACTTTTGTATCTGTAGGTCAATCTTTTGGGGCCAGTTGCATCTATCCTTAAAGATCTGAAAAGTCGTTCGGCTAGCTTGGTGAACTTCTCGAAGACGTTGGCGAGTGCGCGAGTCGAATGTAAATTTCGACTTCCAAGAACGTCGGAAGCCAACCGACAACCCCGGGGGCCCCGCTTGCATTCCAGTGGGACCCCCCTTTTATCGCTGTAAACACTGCCATTGGCTGTCGACGTTTCCCGCCAAGATGAGGCCCAATCGGATCTCTTCTGTTTGTCTACTCCTCACAGTCCAGTCCTCGCTCTCGTCGCACAGAGACACTCATCCTACCCGAACGCTCAGCTGATCGTCTTGGGGCCTCACTCGAATCTCAACCCGCAGCCTCTATTCTATATTTACGGTGGGACCCACGTTCTCTTTCTCGATCCGTGCGTTTGGGACCATTCGAAAAATTCCAAGACAATAAAAATCGGGTATTACGCAATCGACTGAAAATTTAGCCGAAAAACCAGGAAGTGAAAATAACAATGTGAAAGAAAATCATCCAGATAAGAAATAGTCACAGGGAGTCAAATTTCTACATTTTTTTTCCCCTCCCCGGTATAAGAGTCTTAAGACTTCTAGCAATAGGTCCCAGTCGTTGGGTCAGTCTTTTTCATACATTGTCCAATGTCGTGGGAGTTTCAATAAAAATGTCATAAGCGCAGAGGCTGATCTCTATCAGAATGCCGCGAGGGCAGAGGGTAGGTACATCAGGATGAGTAATAGAAGTAGAAGAAGAAGAGCCAAGGGAATGGGCCCTAAAGGGGCCTTAAGGGGCCTCACAGGTAGGTGTGGGAAGATGCTGGCCACTTTGGGTTTGCCTCAGTGTGCGTCGCGCTACAGTTCACTACTTTACGTTGGCTGTGTATAACTTGAACACGTTGCACGCTCTCTATGGGGAAGTATGGGGGTGTATTTGGGCCCGTTTCTGGGCCCGAATCTACTTGGTGTACTACCTGCCTGCCTCTGTCGTCCTTCTCTACTTCTTGGTCCTCTTTATGTACCTTTACCGCAATGCACTCAGAGAGCCCAGAGTAAGGAGGGAGTCTGTGAGGAAGGCTGAGAGAAGAACCTGCCGCCATTATGCCCTTCCGCAGGAATGGGCCCGCTCTATGGGACCTGTTATGGTGGGATTGGGACCGGTGATAGATCGGTTCTTTAAACCGTCTTCGTTTGGCCTCTTTTTTTCCTTCTTTGCCTCCCTCTCACTTCATCCCTCTTGTTTCTTCCTTCTGCACCAATCAGCTATTCATCCCTACCTTCTCTGCGCACCTAGAAGAGAAATAGGACGCGAGCCCTGGCCATTTAAATGTCCTTGTGATTTTCATTTTATTTTTACTCTACACGCTTACCAACACTCGACCCACGAAAACCTCCAGTCTTTCCTTATTCTCGAGCGAAGCATTTAAATCTCTGGCTTTCATTGGCGGCGACAAAAAAAAAGGATTTTTTGTGAAATTTGACACCCTCGTTTTAAATCGTACAGTAAATGCCTTAAAGTTTGACATTTCTTTTTTGCTTATTCCGTAACTCCTGATTCCTCAAGGATCGCCGATCTGTATTTATTCCCATGTCTTTTTACAGTACTGGCATTCCTTGTCTTTGTTTTGTAAATTCGTCCTTGCCCCTATTTCGGAATTTTAATCCTTACCTTCTATACAGCATCCTGCTTAAGGACCTTTTTCATACTTTCGATGTATTCTTCGAAATTCCAGAAACTCTCTTTACCCATTTGTCAGCATTCTGATTATGCAGGATCGGTAGCATTCAAGGACACGTCGTAACGATTGGGACTTATCATACGCAAAGGATGCCGTGTCCTTGTACGATTATAGGAAAAATCCCTAAAAAAAAGGAAAAAAAATAGGATCCCTTCTACAATACAATTTGTAACGACATCCTCGTTGACTTTTTCACCAGGACTCGACTGTCCCAGTAAAGGAGTCCTTGTCCCCGTAACCCCTCCCTCCTCTTTTATCCATACAATATTTTGTAGAATCTTAGGGCGTTACCTCCGAAGGACCTCTCGTTGCGCCATAGTTCCTTGGCAGGTTCCCTTTAGGATCCTTCCAGGTTCTACCAGGACCTGTCATATCCTGGGAAAAGATTCAGGGCTATACACATAAAACGATCCCGATTACTACAGTCGCCTGCAAACAGGTTGACATCCTCTTACAATATTTATCAGAGGCTTTCGTCCTGAAGTCGCAGGATCACGTCCTTTTCCATCTTCTTCTTCCCCCACCGCTTAAGCCTACCTCACACGTGCACCACATAACACATACGTGACCTGCCCTTACCGGGTGGCCCTTTCTACTACCCCGGATCCTTTATCCTTCTTCGTTCGGCGTCCTTTACGGATTCATCATGGTCGCCTATCCTACGTCCTTGTTTCTCATCCTTATGGATAACTTCCGAACGTTCGTCCTGTCCTTTTTCAGATCCCTCAGAGTCCTTCTCATTGGAGGGGCAGGTGGGGGTGTATCGAACTAGCTTCATGCCTGGACCAAGTTTTGGCGGGAAACGTTCAAGGATCAGTTGGGATCCTCTTACGGCTCTACAAACAAGCTGATCCCTTTTTAACGAGAGTGCAACAGGTCCTGCAGGACATCAGTAAAGGCATCCTTGAACTTCTTCGGGAAGTTTTATCTTGCGAGGACGATATGGAGTCACTCGACAGGATATGGGCTGGTTGGAATTTTTTTACTCTTGGTTCTTATTTTCAAAACTTCAATTGTCAATGGGATACGTTATCCTGGGTAGGATTTTTGTCAAATGAATTTTGAAAAATATTATAGTTTCTGGGGCTGATTTTTTTTTGATTGATCTCTAAATTTCTTTTAACGATATCGCGAGTTTCGGAAGTGGGCAGTCCTTGAGAATATATAGTACGTTCGAGGGTGAAGTGGGGGTGGTATTTTGAGAATCCTTGAGGGATGGGGCTTTATGGTCACCATGGAATGAGAACAGGCAGACCGTCTAATTTTTCTTTGCTAAGCAGGGAAAATGGGCCGTTTTTTGGTCCTGCTGGAAGGAGCGGAAAATGCACGTTCCTTAAGGCGAATCCACAACGAATACCCGGCATTTAAGCCGCTAATTATTATTATACTTTCCGTGACGGTGTAAGATAAATGGTCAGTATTCGGGCCTCAACTCTGGACCACTTTTTCATTTTATCCCGTTTCTTCGATCTTTCCGCCTTTCTGCGAAATACCTCTAATTATTATCCCTCCGGGCTAAACTTTGTATTCTCACTCTGTGAACCATCCCTTAACTATATTTATCACCTCTCCTATCCGTTAAATCGCTTATCGCTCTTTAAAACAGATTATTAGGTCCCATTTTTTGGGCCTGTTTTTTTTTGCTTTTACTCTCGAACGTACACGTAGTTACGTAGTAATTGGATCTTTTGTCAATACTCGAACTATCGATTGCACGTATCCTTGAAAATTGAAAAATTGTCTCACGCCTCGTTTACATTATTTCACAATGCATTATACGACTGTTACAAAGGGGCCTTACAGACTTTGTGCCAAGAATGCCTTGAAAAATTGCCCATCTTCCCGCTTGTTATTTGTGGCTTTTCTCGGGCCCTGAGAAAAGGGCTTAAACTTAACAGTGGCAGCATAAAGATATACAGCATGAGGCGAGGGTGGACCCAGGGGTCTCCTCGAGGTAGATCTGGCCAGGGTAGCAGAGGAAAACTCATAGTCGGCATCTTTCTGTGTGCTTATCTGGGACTTGTCCTCTTCTTTTTTCCTATTTTTTTTCTCTCTTTCGTCTCGTTCTACGTCTTCGTTCTAGTCGCCTCTCTCTTGCCTAGAGCGTGTGGGAGCTTTGGGTGTGGCATGTTGTGGGACTTTTATGGGACTTTTCTAGGGAGTCCGGTTCCCGGGGGAGGTCCGTGATTTCTGGCGGGAACGAGAAACGGGCCCCGAGAACAGCCAGAGCCGAACTTGAGAAAGAGAGTGGGGCCCAGTCACTGTAGAGACTTCAGGGCTAAGACGGCGTCGGCGGGACCTTTAAATGGGTCCGCTAAGGGATTTAAAAATGGCTGACGCTGCCGCCCTCAGCTGGATCCTTAATACCAGTCAGCTGACCGTGTCCCTTTTCGGCTCGTTTATGATGGAAACAGCCTGGAAAACTTTCTGGGAAAATTGGGCCTTATTATAATTCCAATTATTATCATTGGTATTTACTACTATTGTTATTATTGGTACTGATAATACTTCGTAATACAATTACTATTTCATGGGTAACATTATTTTATGAGTATCTATCACCTGTAGGGCCCAATTTAAGTATGAATTATTTATTCAAAATTTAGTAAAATTTTTGATAACATTTTTTTATCCTGTAATCGTAACTGTATTCTTCTAAGTAGTCGGTTATTATGTTACACCCTGTATACGAGCTGGCCACCAGTATTATGGTAATTGGAAGGCGCCGAGGCATTTTTATGTTTGCCCATGAAGTTAAGTTAAGCAAGAAGATGAAGAAGAGAAGTAAGAAGTAGGTGGACGTGAAGAAGAAGAAGAAGACTCGAGTGTATCCGGGCCCCATGGGAGTCTCTATGCGTTTACTATGTATGGGTTCCCATGTCGAGTTTAAAGAGCTCCTATCCTATGTCGGAGATACGTCAGGAGATAGTGGGCCCTATAGTGGTTCTCAATCAGTCCCTCGCATTGGCCGATGTTTTCCCGCCAAAAATTCTCTGAAATCCCGAAAACAAAGAAAACCCATAGAATTCCTATACAAAATTGTTCCCGTATTAAAAATCAAATAAGTTAAACACATTTTTGTGCCTTGTATTTTTATTTTTCATAATTTCTACATTATCACATAATTATTCTTATTATACGATACCCTACTTTGGGCCTTACACGAGAAAGTAAGTTAACTATCCCTTGGGTCTATCCAACGAGTTTTTTTTTTATTTCGTTCTCACTTATATCACGGTGATTCTATTTGGGGTCTCATATCAAATTTTTTTCGGGTAATTCAAAGTACCACCGGAAATCTCATTTTCAAATTATATCAGAGTCAAAGTCTATGCTGTGCGGTGATATATTGTTATCATTTCTGATTCCTCTTATTTATTAAATGTCACGGTATATCAAGAGGGCCCTGATTTCCTGGCCCACTGTTAATAAATACATATTTAAATAATTTAGGTCTAGCTTCTTTTTTTTTTCAATCAAAGAATTATCAATCCCATTTATAATACGATTTTTATAATTTTCTAAGACTTTTAAATTGTCTTTATCTGTCGAAGCTTCCAATTCAAGATCCGTATTGGAAACCGGATGAAATGAGACTTGAAGGTTTGAACTATCCGAGTAATCTTAGCCGGTCGATACGGAAACCGGTTTTTCAAAATTATCGAGTATATCTCGAGCGTCACGTTATTTCACGTAATTAATAGCTCTCCGTCTCATAGCTCCGCTGGTACAGTGGGGATGCTGGGAAAATTCTTGAGTTACTTGGAGAATGTAAGAAATTGGTGTAGTTGAAAAAAAGGCCCCAAAAAAACATGAATGAAAATTATCATGATAAGGTGTCTTTTATTTTAAAATACAAGTTTGCTTCTGATGATCTTAAAAAGAATTTATATTTTTAAACTTTTTACTTTTAGTCGTTGAATTTTTTTTTCTTACATACATACCCCTCGATGGTCCGATTTTATATTACGGAGGATGACCAAAAAAAAATGAAAAACAAAAATGTAAAATTCCTGTCATAATGACACGTAGACGCGAGATGCTTCTTTTGTTTATTTTTCCATTCTTTGTTATTTCTCACTCACTGACAGACTCGAAACCCTGTGGACGTGAGTGAGGCCCCTTTATAGAGGCTCACTGGCCCGTGAAGATATGCCGGCCTCCACGAACTACACATTTGGGCCTTAGACTTTTTCTAACGAGAGTCTGGAAGTGTCTAGGGCCCACCGAGAAGAGGCCCAAGAAAAATCTCCTAAATTCCATGCACGCGAGTTTCCTTTGATTTTTCGGACAAAAAAGGTAAAAACGAAGCAAGCGACAAAAAGTCTCTCAATACCTACGATCACAAGTGGCAGTCTACGCCAGTTACGTTTACATTTGTTTTACCCATACACGTAAATACATTGTCTCCAATATGATTTTAAAATTTCAAACGAGACATACAGACTACCATCCTAACACTGTAGTGGAACTTCAATTTACGAAGTTGGGCCTTACGTGTCGATATCCACCAATAAGCGATCAGATCTTTAAAAAAAATAACAACAAGCAAACAAGGAATTGTACACGAAGTCACGATTCTCTACGTGACTTATTTCCATGTCGTCTGCTCCATCGGGCCCAACGGTTCGAAAGCCTAACGGGGCCTTACTCAATGAAAACACTAAACGCTGTCAGCATTTTGTAAACATAAAATACGTCTAATTCTAAGACAAATCCGAGTACATAACTATTTTCGTTAATTAACACCGGATATATAATATACGAAAAAAATGGCTAATCACTAGTTCAAGGCAACCGGTGAATCGAGATTAAGGCCCACTGGGACTGATGGAAACTTCAGTAGGGACTCGAACGTATAGCGTTTGTTTCTCATTCATATATCCCAGTGCGTATTAAGTTTCCTGCCCATGGATGGTTACTGGAACTAACTAGGGATTTCCATTTTGAGTTTTTTTTTCACTGCATGTCTTTTGAATTGGGAGCAATTAGGTGGATCAGGGTGTGTTCTGTCCTTGTGTGTCGTGAGCAGCGGGAGGGGGCACGTACGTGTACCTACGTGTCTTTATCTGTATTGGGACTCTTTCCCAGGAGTCCCGTCGGGAGCGGTCCTTGGGACTCACAAAGAAGTAAGGGTGAGAGAGAGAGCCTGTGCCAAGGGGCCCCGGAATTTTCGGGCCAGTCTACCAGCTCAGCTGATCCCCCACGAGGGGCCCGCCGTTACGGCATTTAAAAATGTCCGGTTGGCGCCCCCTGTTGACACCCCTTTTTCTTTCACCTCTACTTCCCTCTCCTTTGCCTTATCTCTCCTCCTCTTCTCTTCCTTTATGCTTTATCAGTCTACGCCCTTTCCCCCCACCTCGACCCCTCTTCTCTCCTACCCACTCTCTTAATCGACATACCGAATGCATCTCACGCATCCACAGAACGCACCCCGTACGTGTCCACAATCCAGAATTTCTTCTCAAACGACACGCGGCTATGTTCCGACCATAGATTATGTTCGCTTGTGAAATTAAACAAGGCCCCCGCGCGGTTCCTTCGAACATTTTTTATTTTTTTCAGAACAAATTTTTACGTCGCTTTAAGAAAAAGAAAAGAATGGTAAAAGAAAAGTACAAATTGAAAAAGATTTGTTCAGCCCAGCAACCTCACGCCTGAATTCCCATCCCCTCAACCTGGCTCTGAACTCTGGATGGGAAATTCAGGACTCCTATTCGAATCCTGGTTTCTCTCTTCTGTTTTCATCCTCCTCGGCCTTCGAGGATCCTTCGTCAGGCCCTTCTTCGAGGAATCGAGGCAGGTTCAGGTTTCTTGGAAGGATTTTTCAGACTCCCCTTGTACCAGCCACTTGACGCGACCACTCTCGCAGGAACACCACCATCACCACCCCCTCGCTCCCTTCCACCCCCCCTGGTTTAGTCCCGGTGACCAGAAATCTTTGTAGGATCCATATATATATATATATTAAATACAGCCTTTCTATTTCGTCCCGGAAAAACAATACTCTGGCCCCTGTTTCCGGTCCATTGAGACCCTCGCGAAAACGAAGACATTTAAAGGGCGGAGTTTCGGCCCGTATACATAGTTATATACGTACACGTGACATTTAGCCAGTTTTCTTTTTCTTTATCTCCAGCTCTCTGATCTTGCGTCTCCCTCAGCTCTACTCATCTTGCATCCACTTGAACATTAGACATTTTTAACTTTTTCAACGTGAACACCATACAACACGTTCCCAATAACGTCCCGTACCTTTTCCTGCCACGACTTCCTTCGCTTCTTTACTTTCTGTACAAGTGAGACATTATTTATTGTCACTTCCTGGCGCTAACCCCTCCCACCCTCCCTCCCTGATCTCTAGTCTCCTCATCAGGCCCTCAAGATACTGACACTGTCAATTTCCCACTGTCAATTCGTAAATACCTTTCTAAATATCGTTGAGCGGCAGCTTAAAATTATTATGGACAATATTTACTGGTATTTTCGAAAAAAAAATCCAAAAAACAGGTACTTGCTGATTTTTTACGTATATAAATATATACTGCAATATATATGTATATATAACTCTTACAAGAGTACAGGGTTACCCAGGTATGAATGAAAAGTACAGGATGTGGGCACGCACGAATCCCTTGTAAACGGGATTAATTTCATTGAATAAAGCGGATGGGTTCCTGGGTCCATATATAAGAGCGTGCGTAAGAGAGAAATGATTATTACGCTCTGGCGAGTGACCATTGTCTCTTGGACTTCCGTTTTATACTCATAGACTAAAGGAGGTTAGGTTATGTACGAGAATTTAAATAAAAATTATCACCGTTTCGTACGCGGGCGTACGTATGTTGTACGTTAGAAAAGAAATGTCTCCGTAGGTTTTGAATCTTTTTTTTTTTTTCGGAACACCGCGTAGATTAATAGAGTCAACGACCCCGCGCCTTATCCCCACTATCGTGTTTGCTCTTGAAGAAAAAAAAAAAGAAAGTCAATAAGACACGTTGGACACGGCTCGAAAGTCATGAAGTTCACTAAGGAAGTGCAGTGCTACTTTCTTGCTTGTCTCTTTTCTTGATCTTCTTTTTTTATATTTTTTTTGTTTCTCTTACAACCGACAAGGAAACTCTGAATGGACGAGTGAAAGGCCGGCGATTCATTCACGAAATTCTTAACGTTGTTTCCGCTCGCCGTATTGCGACTCTGGAGCACTGTATGCATACATGTATATATATATATATATATTTACATATTCGTAAATACAGTGCTTCGGGATATAAGCACTGAAAAAAATATTTTGCACTTTTACTTACGTTTTGCATGAAAAAATGGTAAACAAAAATTCTTTTTTCCTATGACTCTCATGCAATGTATATCTACCTTGCTTATGGTTATACAGGGTCGTACTGGTTATACTGGTTCACGTAACTGGCTACGTAACAGCATGGCTGGAGACCTGGCAGACGATATAGAAGGAATGTAGTAACATTGCTTTGTATAGTATGAACACTGTATAGATACAGTGCAGAGGCGTAGACTTACTGTATCTAAGTTGCCGTACATTGCATCTATCTATACTGTGGATTGGGTTTTTGACCTACCTGTACAATCCCAATAAAAAGCAATTGATATATACCTTGTTTATGCCACTACATTGCACCGGCATACACACCAGCGCCAATGAAGTTCCCCGCTACTTCGTTACGGTCAGGCACGACTGCGCGAACTTCCTTCTAAGGTTTTCCAAGCAATTACACCTGTAACTTTGAACCATATGTCGTATCCCGGCCGTACACGTGCGTGATGGTTTTCTCATTGCTTCCTCAAGCACGGTTCCTTTTTCCTTAGTCTTAACCAACAGCGTCTACCTGTCTCTGTCCTGTGTGCAAGGTGTATGCGTTAGCACGTAGCTGGTATCACGCACGCATAAGGAACTGCTTCCTCTGTAAATACTCGATGAAATCTCCAAGGTAATCGCAGCGAGGAAATTTGGTAATTTTTCAAATTTCAAATGACTTATTTTTTGCGTCTGGGAATTACAGTGCTTTGGCTGATTTTTAGAATTGCTCGTTGCTATCGGTGCGGGTGTTTTTCCCTTTATAGAAATAGTGTGGAAATTATTGAAAAATTTGAAAATGGAATTGTTTTTTTAATTTAAAAAAATCAATTTATCCTTTTACTCTGGCGTATTTGTTCAAGGAGGTTACCGTGGTTGGTATTGTACTTTTTTTTATTTAATATATCCAGTGCATTTTGCACGCCAGTGCACAATTCTCTTTCGCCATACGATGGCATGAACGGCCAAAGAGAAGTCTCGCAGTTCTCACAGAAACGTTCTGTTCCTGTTCTCACAGTAGCGTCTTTGTTCATTCGGTCGATCTGTACTAACGGTCTTGGGCGACCTTGTCGTCGGGAATAGAAACGCGGTCTGAAATTCGCGGTTCCGTCGGTACCGACGGGAGAGGGAAGGAGAAAGATCGAAAAGAAGGGGAGAGAGAGGAAGAAAGAGAGACAAGGAAGACACGGAGAAACAGTGCGAGTAAATGGAGAAAGAAATTTTCAAAGTTATAACCAAAAAAGGAGATTGTCGATTAGTGACAAATTTTCACTATAAAAAATTTTTTTAATACAATTCTCAAAATTAAAATCTTATAAATCTCAATTCCAATCGTATATCAATATACCGTACTCTTAGTAATTGTCAATGGAGCTTTACGTATCGTTAAACCAGTTTCAGCTGGATTATCTAAATATTATTTTTCCTTGTAAAATTTTTGTTCATCTTGGCAATGGATATCGTGACCGATAGGCAATCGATAAATATGTCGTAATAGTGATTAGTTCCCATATGAATATTTCAACATTGACGGAAACTGGTTAACCGTGATAGGTTAGGTTTGTTAAAGAGAATCAGCTTGAGAGCAGGTTTTACTGACTGTTTCGCGTGAGAGAGAAAGAGAGGGAAGGCGAAAGAGAGTGGGAGTAGGAGAGAAACGTGTCGTGTGTAGGAAGAAGAGGAAGAGGAATGTTAAAAAAGGAAAAAGCAAAATGAGAAGAATATGAAGAAGTTGCATCGTCCTAGCGGTACAATAACCGTCTCTGACTTTAGCGTCTTCTTCCTTGATGATACGCTCGTCGAATCGTATCCTTTCGATGCAACTCTGGCTGGCTATCTCGAGCTAAGCTGCAAGTCGGTTCAACAACTCCTAGAGAGTTTGAGACTCCTAGGCCTTTGTCTTCGGTACAAGGAACACAGCCACGGTCGAGAATACATATATCTCTCTTCTTCCCTTTATTTACTGCAGTTTTGTCCTCTTTGTGCGGGCGTCTTTATTGGCTGAAGAGCAATGCACTTTCTCTGTGGTGCATTCTGCGAGGGCGCCTACCGTGCAGTTGGGACTGATGAAGGGATTATATTTTTATTGAATTTTTAATAAAACTCAGTCGTATATTTTTACATGGGATTAAGTTTATATAGGTTTCTCTTTTATGCGCCATCTATCGGATTTTCAATGGTACCAAGCCTTGGGACTCGTGTAAAAAGTTTGAGAGGAAATTTTTGGAATTTTTGTTTTGGCGGGGGTGATGAAATAGGGTAAGGTGGATTTTCGAAAAAGTGTATCGGATCGTGCATCGATTTTCAAATGGGTTTATTGTGTGTCACCTATTCTGTGGGTGAGAATGAATGCATGCGAGTCCGAAGTCACAGGTGGAACTGTGTGTGCGTGAGTCTGTTTACACCGTAGGAATTTAAAGGTCTGGGCCCCGTGTATTCGGGGGCGGTTTGGTCGCGATGGTGGTAGAGAAGTGGAATATAAAGAGGGCCCTAACCCTCTTAGACCTCGTTCCGGTGGGGCCCCACGTGGTGGGCGGGGCCCTTTGTCGGGCCCTGGACTTATTATACATCGAACTCAGGCCCCGAGACTGCTCTTGGACTTTTCTATCGTATTTTCTCTCTCTCTTTCTCTCGCTTGCTAGTTCGCGTTCTCGCTGGGCCTTACGAGCGATGACGTTGCTGGTACCGACCCATAAAGGGGCCCTATCGGACTCCCCTATCGCCATCTACCTCACTCACCCTTGACCTCTGAATTTCTCGTCTTCCTCACTCCTTCGCTTCTCTACGGAGAACCTAAAGGGCGCCGGCTTTTATTTTTTTTAACGGGCCCATTCTCTGACTAGGCCCAAATGCGCATTGATACTTTTTCGTGGGACTCACGCATGTGACCTATCAATTTCACACGCTTACCGGCATTGGCACAATAAGATAGACTTGTAGGTCCCAAATCGTCTAGAACACTTGGAACTTATATTGAATGGGCCTTACCGTTATCACGTGACGATACCTTTTTAAAATACTCAACAAGATAGGCCACGTGTTGGCGCCGACCTTATCAACAAGTAAGAAGTAACATGGGGGTAAGTGGTTACACAAAGAAGAAATGAGATACGTATACCCACGTATCAGTGTTGCGAAGACAAATAATAATTAAGTCCCATTTTGTGGGCCTGCTATCGCGTACTAAGCCGGATTAGTATATCTTCTTTTTTTTAAATACTACAGGCTATCGTATTTATGGCGGGAAACGATTCGTATGTATTTTCAGAATTAAATAATTAATTATTATCGTCTGAATTGGGTCCTGTGACCATTTTATAATTATTGGTCCACAACATCATTTTCGAATATGGGCCTTATTGAGAGAATTTCACGAGGCAAGTATAAGACTGATAGAGTAAAAGGGTGTGCGAGAAAGGTGTGGCGGGATTAAAATTCGAATCAAGTAGTAGGCTGGGGCCCAAGAAAGAACGTCAGGGATAACGGATCAAGGATAAATAAGGATAATTCAGAGGATACTAAAACTGCCTCAGATGGGCCTTGTGTAATGCCCAGTTTGACATCTTTAGGTAGAATATCTATACAGCATTACACCGAAGTATTTTGCAAGTTATTCTTCTATAATGCTTTTGGGTCTTGCTTTTAATTTTTGTAAAAAACTTTTGGGCCCGATCTAAGCACTATCATATCTATGGGATAAATTCTAAGCAGCATTCCATAACAGAGAGGTGTCTCAAGAAGGGATGAGATTTCGACGCGTCACACTCGTCTAACTCGAAGGGCCCGAATGTTGGGGCCCTTCGAGGATTTCTCAGCCATAAGGACTGAAGATGGATACAGGCTCCCAGGGCCGGCCGGTAATAGACGGAAACTGGCTAATAAAATAAAAATAAAAGTACCAAGTCTAAATAAAGTAAAACGATAGCGTATAAAATAGTTATGCGCGCAGTGTCTTTCGTCGAGAGAGAGAGAAAAAGGATAGAGGGCCCTAAGGCCCCGTAGTGATTCAAACGTTGAACCGCTGTGCAGTAAACTGTTGCCACGCCACGTAAACGAGGTAGGAGGGGGAGAGGGGACTTACCGCGAATCGAACGTAAGATTTTCCGCGTGCACCACGTTGTTGCTATGCGAGGATCGGGGCCCGAAGAGCGGGTAGCGGGCGAGGAGAGGTTTAGGTCTGGGAGGGATAGGGCCCACGGTAATGGCAATGGTGGAAGAGAGTCAAGACAGAAAAGATACTCTAAGGCCCATTCCAGATAGGAGACACGTATCCCAATGCTCATTATTACACTAGAAAAATTGCCTGATACCAATGCAAGTCCCAAAAATCAGTGTTACGAAAAGTAGGTCCCACACGTGTTGCTTATTATCCTAACCGCTGGGCCCCGGTACTCGCGAAATTCCCGCTCAAGCTTTGGGCCTCATTTCCGCGCGAAGCTTGCCGGCCATGAGTTTCTGTTTACAAACAAGAGGGCTCCAAGCCTCTTCCCTTTTCTCTCTGCGCTTCTCCCGCCAAGCCATATTCTCTCCCTTTTCTCTCTCTCTCTCCTCCGCATCCGCTACTTTCCTTCCTTCTTTTCCTTTTTGTTTTTCTTCTTCTTCTTCTTCCTGCCCATACAAACACCACGACGCTATCCCCACCACCGTGACCGGCACCGCGACGGTTGAGATTTAAATTCCTCGACCTGCTCTCTCTCTCTCTCTCTCTCCCCTCCTCCCCTCTCTCTTCTTCCACTCTCCTTCTCTCTTCTTCTCGCTACTTCGTTACCTCCATCTCTCGCATGGGAACCGGACCAGTCTTCTTGCTGCGCTATCCTCTCACCACACCAGACTATCCCGAGACTATGCACCACGCAATACTTCCACGAGATTACACTCCAAGCATAACACTGCCCAGCATCATGTGCTTTATTATCCCATTGGTACAGTCCCGTCTATCCTCTACGACGCGTCTTCATATTTCAGCTCTTATCAATCCTTATCATTCTTATCAATACCTCGAAATCCACTATAAACGGTATCGTAACCGGTATTTTTACACGTGGGTTATTAAAATTCAACGTTTACATGTATCAATTGACCATTGCCTTTTCCTGTATTTTTATTATATTATTACATTTCTATACCAACATTTTATTCTTTGCAATCCTTCAACAAACTGAGAAGAATTTTTCTAAAATTTCACGAACACCCCTCCCCCCTTCCATAGCTAGAAAAAAATTAATTATTATATATTTGTATACATTAATATTGATTATAAATATAATCCTCACGCCCGAGAGAACCGGATAGTGAAAGATTACCTGAGAACTTAACACACGTGGGTTATAAGGGTGAAAAGGAAAGGCGGGAAGGACTGGAATGCAGTCTGATCCCCCGCGGTCGGTAAGTCTTTCACTTTAAGAGGGGGATGAAATTTTTTCTCCTCTCTCGATTTCCTGACTTTCTTTTTATCTTATTCTCTCTCTCCTCGCTCACTCGTACATCACGACGTATCCTTGTCCCACCTCAGTATCCACCCTTGGACCCACCCTCTTCATTCCCCTCCTTTTCTACTTTGGCTCCCTCTCCTCTCTTTATTCTCTTTTATTTCTCTTGGACTCCCTGCTATCATTCATAACTCGACCGTTCCTCCGTATAAATGCGCTCGACAGGTTCCACTTAGATACCAGATGATGGTGCAGGTAGGATTTACACCCTCTTTGAAATCATCCCTCATAACTATATACATATACCTGTACCCACATACTTTCAAGTAATCCTTTGACCCCGTTGTACCTTTAATTGAGTAATTGTAAACGACTTCGTATTAATTTCTAAGGGTGTTTATTACTTTCTGGAATACCTCAGGGGTAGTATCTCATTTACCATACGATCCCTTCAAAGACTATCGCTTTCAAAGACTGTCATTAGGCACGAACATTATCTTCCGTTTCTTCGTATTTGCATTTCTATAAATTTCAATATTTTCGCCAACCCACTCGACCAACTTACAATACCCATTGTTCCCTTTAAACCCAATTTTTCTCTTGGACAATTCAAATATACTTAACGCTCCTTCCATTACTTCCAGCGGGTTATAACAAGTCGCTTTTTTTTTATTGCACTAAACATTATTCGACTTTAAATTTATAACTTAATCAGCGATTGGATATCCATTTATTGTTTTCCCTCGCGTACCTGATCCATAAATAATTTCTTGGTCACGTATGCTACGGTAACACAAAAAAGGGCGCTGGTCACGTATCTTTCAAATATTCCTCAAACGGTCAGCCAAACTGTCAGGCCCAACCATCCCCGTCGTTTACCTACTTCCTCGGAAAACTTCTATAGGGCCCCTTTGTCCAAAAAAAAAAGATCCTACGACACGCTGCGCCACCTCGTACAATTATCCCTGTGCAACTTCAGACGACTCCTTAATGGTGCTTTGGCCATTTCTTTCTTTTCAAAAATGGCGGGGATGAAACAATTCCACGCGCTTCGAATCCTTCGGGAAGCGAATTATCCCAAGGTCAAATGACCTTTTGGAAAAAAAAATTAGTCTTCAGGGCAGCGCGAACTTCTCGTGGAGAACGTCTGCTTCTACCTTTTTTTTTGTTTTTAATTCTATCGTTTCATCCCTTCGTCTTTACCTATATATATATATTCTTACGGTCTCCCTCTATCGTGTCCAATTTCAATCTCCTTACTTTTGTTATCTCCTAGTGACAAAATCATCATACACTCTATTTTCGTCTACCCCATGCGGTGGACCAACGCCGAGGTTCAGCATAATTCTGAAACACCGTGTATGCGACGTTCGAAAATAACCTGGAACTCTCAGCTTTTTCACTCTCTACTCTTACGAGTCACGTAATGGCGAATGGTGGCATGAAAATTTTCTTATGGCTGCGTTACTCGATTTCACCATGGTCTTTGGCCGTGATATTTATATGGTGTGGCCGTTGTTCATTGTTCGGAATACGCTCGAATTCGAAAACCCTTTACTACTCGACTGTTATCGATTATTTGTGTGTAACAGCTGGCGCCCCTATATAGGTACTCGCTCTACTATGGGATCTCGTTTTAAACAATGCCTATGGGGGAATACGGTCTATGGGGGCGTAGCACTCTTGGGAATAAGCTCGTTGCCACGGTAAGACAATAAATTCGCTATACTTTGTCCTGTTGTACGATTGAATCTGAATCGATTATTTTTTTTTACCGTCATAACTTTTTTTATTTGGTGCTTTTTTTTTTCTAAAATTTTTTACGACCAATCGTTATTGTCCGTTGCCGTGTTCGCGTGCTTCGTACGCCCACCACTTTTATATAAATTAACCATCGACTGTTGGAATTGCCTTCACGACTTTCGCAGCTGCCTACACGACTCGACAATAATGTACTCTCCGTATCGTGACACGTGGCTCACGATTCTCGATTCACGTTTCTTCATTCACTACGAGTGGCTGGTAATTCGTGATTTCTCATTCGTTAATTTGGTCTTTGGGCATTTTCATCGCGATTGCATTGATACGCAGTGAGGCTTTTTAATCGATTTTTTTTTTACTTCTACCGAAGCTATTTGCTCGACTGAGTATTTATGTATATCATCTATAAGTATATTAAAATTTATATATATATATACAGTACTGAAAATTTTACGTGATTCCTTGTTTACTTCGTACGCCGATCCATATACATGCACGTTGTCATAACGGTTGTGATAACGCGAGGCTAGCGCGATAACAGAATAATAGAAGTGGGCTTGTGGTATGGATGTGGTGTGATAAGAATAGTTTCTCTTGATATAAAAAAGATCCTTTTATATTTTGTTTCAGAAAATTTTCTATTTCTTTTTAATCTCTGAATTCTAAGTAAAATAGATATTAGTATTAATTAACGTATTGAGTCGGCAGTAGTTTTTAATTAGTTTTCTGTAATTAATTAAAATGTGACCCACAGCATCTTTCATGATTTGACATTTTTTATGATGAATTCGAAATAAAAAATGTCTACGAGGAAATTAATAGTCAATTGATTTATAGTCGTAATTTTTTTTTATTAATTATACTTGCGTAATTCTTATTGTTTCTGGAAACTAATATTTTGGAACTTTGATTAGCTTTCTGTTCTTTTTTTCTATCAATATTTTGAAAATATTTACCCTTTTGCGGTTCATTGTTGTGTGCGTTTAGCATGCCTGTCTCTGTTTGTACTGGGGCTTTGAAAATTTCTCCGAAAGTACAATATGGATTTTTATGATTCCTTTGATATTTTAATAAAAGAAACATAAAATTGCCAAAAGAGTACTTTGATATATTCACAAACGTCATTCTTCCGTCGCTATAAAAATAGTCAAAGGATTATTTCTCGAGAATAGTGTATTTTCGTAAAACAAACATAAAATTGTCAATAAAGCAATTTTTATATATTTACAAACGTCATTCAGCCGTAACTATAAAAATAGTCAAAGAATTATTTCTCGAGAATAATAGCACTTTTATATGGGACACCATTGATGCAAATTAGTACTGTTTGACAGAAATGTGGAAATACCTGGCAATAAAAGACCCCAAAGATTTTCGTTCAACCTTTCACCACCGATTCCACTACTTTGATATACATATAAAGCCCTGAATTTAGATCCCTAATTAAAAAAAACAGTCAGGATCACAACTGTACGACTGTGAATTCGAAATTTAGAAAATTTCACAAAACGACGGTGATTTATTAGCGAATTACTTTTGATAAAAATTTGTCAAAAAATCCTCAGCCTTTGACTTGATTTTTATAATTCTTTTATACAGAAAAAGTCTATGGGACCTCTATGGGAAAATTGTTCAATGAAACAGAAGGGCCCCGCGACAGATGCCAGACTTGTCCCATATACGTCAGCGAATTACGTATACACCATAAGACTGGATTATTTCACCCCATAGACTCTGACGTTTTATACCATGAGAAAATATTTTTCTTCCTCTTACTCCTCAGTCGTATTACCGTCTATTATTTTCTATATAATTATTTCACCTAAACATCATATAGTATTACGTCAGATCACTATCATTACCCTAGGCTATCGCATTGCGACACTGCAATCCAGCATGTCAATGCACATTTTGTGCAACAGGAGATGCAGCAGTGCACATTAAAAGGGATATAAATTTCAAGAAGAGGACAGAATCGAAAAATAATTCTATCGAGAATCGTTTTACTTCCCAAGGAAAAAAAAAATAAAATCGATGCGAACCGGCGGAAGTAAAGGGGTGAAAAAAAGAAAGAGGGGGGAGGTTACTACCCTTGAAAATAGGATGAAATTTTTTTTCATCCCTTTTTTTCACTCCTCCCTCCTCTCTTTATCTTGAATCGTCCCAGAGGAGCAAAAGTATTGAATCAAATAAATAGTCGGCTAATTTGAAGGGTGGTAGGTCGAATTGCTCTTTTCCCATAGGGTTAGGTACGTTCTCTCTTGATTTTCTCTCGTGCCCACTTTTATGCTCCCTTATATGTATTAAGAGCGAGAGAGAGGGGGAGAAAGGGGGACACAGCAAAGAGCACATGCACATGCATCGGGATGCAGGGAGGGTCGAAGAAGTCGCAGATGCGTCTCTCACGCGAGCCGAATTTTGCAATAGAAAAAGAAAGACTCATAGTCAGGTAAGTATATAGGTACATGTGTGCCTGCCTCATTGGCTGCCTTGACTACCTCTGCGTATTTCTTACGGTCTGTGATCGCTTGACCGTCACTTCTCTTTTCTCTTTGTCTTTCTTTTCTTCCCTCTATGCATTCCGTCCTCCCTTCCCCTCTCCCTGTCTTTTCTTCACTGACCAACACCATTGTCGTACCCCATGCTAATACATCTCGCAGATGCTACAATAATAAGAAGCTGCGCCAACACCCCTGGCACGAAATTTCTTTTCCAAAATTTTCCCACTTCTCGTCCGGACTCGAAATTGCATCTGGAAAATTGAACGTCACGCGTGTTACGTATGAAAAATTTATTAGGAAAAAAAGACAAATTTTTGTATCAACATTACAGTACCCTTACACGTCAATTGTCATGTTTTTCGGGCAGTCTATTCTATGTATTGTTTTTTATTTATTATTAAACATTCTTATCAGTACGTTTCTCATGGGTCGTTCTTATCAGAATTTTTTTCGACTTAAATAATCATTCGACCATTTTTAAGATACGTTAAGCATCCTTCTGGACCAGATCGATCAAGCTGACTGGTAAACGAGTTCGGGTAACACATTTTGACGTAACGGATGCATACAGAGTTTTTGTGCTGTAAGATAATTACGTTAAGCTCTGCATATGATTTCTGTACCTACTTATATGTTACGCGCGAGCACGTGTGTACTATACGTGTGCGTGGACACCGAGGACAATGAGCAATCAAGGGGCTGCAGATCAAAGGAGGCGATTTTGAATGAGGCGCCTTTTTCAATGCGGCTAATTCGAAACTAGATATAGTTTATGTGTAGCTTCATAGATATGGACGTAACATGTGTTTACGTATAATCGTATGCATGGTACCGTTGGATATTTCACATATGAAATATATCAAGAGGATACAAGAAATTAATGTAGAATTTTGAAGCGTCTGAGATTTTTATAATTTTCAAAACATTTTTTAGCATTTTTTTTCGGACGGTTGGAATTTTTTGAAATTTTTACTTCACTTCGTTCCGTCACTGCGTACCGAAATATGGACCCTGAAATTGGGGCCCTACGAACATACCCGAAAGTCTCATCTTCTATTCTCTTTCGTTGCGGGATTCCCCCTCCCCCCTCCCCCCCAGTACTATACTCACTCCCTTGAATTTATTCACCCCGGATATAACGTCACGTGCCAACGGACTTCGTTTTACACATAGGAATTTTTAACCCTTAGTTTTTTTTTATGGAAAAGTGGGTCGCCTATGGGAATTCAAGTCTGGGAAACTACTTATTATCAAAAAAAATTTCTAGTACACATTTTATATGCAAGTGGTAATTTGTAGAAAATTCTTTAAGGTCTGGTATGGTGTTTCAATGGTAAAGCTCCTCCCCCCCAATGGAAAATAACGTTTCTAAAATTCAATCCTATATTGAAAATTTCTTCTTATAAGGAAATTTACTAGACATGAAATTTAACGGCGTTATTCCCAATGCGAAAATGCAAGGGATACATCTGGGCCAATATTTCAAGTGAGGAGGGGGGCGAGGGGGGGGGCCTTCCCACAGGATTCCCCAATGAACCTTTATGACCTTTCCGTCGTCTCCCGGGACCCCCCCTCAATATCCTTGAATTCTTCCAACCTTCCTTCCTTCCTTCCTTCCTCGAGGAAGAGCGACAAGGAAGAGTATACCTTGGGGGTCCTGATCAATTTTTTTTTCTTCTTCCTTCCTTGATTTTCGAGCTTGCGGATATATCCCGGCTGCATCTGCGACGGCTGCGGACAGGAGCGAATAATGGCGAATGGGGCGAAGGAACTCTGTCGTGTCTATGGGGTAGCAGTGCTCCTTGGGTTTGGACGTGTATGGGGTGCACGGAGAATCCCGTAGGAACAGATGATGATCCCGTTTAGGAAGCTGCAAAGGTGTCCCAGTCGGCCCGAGACTTACGGTTATGGGGTCATCAGCGTCAGAGTTTCTCATTTTGGTTCATCTTCGAGATATTATGGGATCCCATGGGAATAAGAAAACGTGAGTAACCGATAACAGTCCCGAAGACCTATTACAGGTTCTTTGGACTTTCTTGGACAATCAGAGTTTTCCCATTGAAATACACATACACCATAGAACATGAATATGTAGATTCTTAAGAAAACCATGTTCACATATGAGGCACGAGCTATGGCTTTCCATAGAGAATCCAAAAAGGTCACGCGACTATTGGACCCCTTTCAATTTTCATGGTATTATTCCGTCGGGATCCTTATGGGGGTCTATGGTAAGGCACCATGGGGCTTGCATGTCATTATAGTCATTACCCAGTCTCAATTATTTTATCAAAAAGCACCAGAACGATTCTTACATATTTCGAAAAAATTACTCCTTCTATGGTGTCCATAGAATTACCCCATAAAAATTAGGAACAAAAAAGATCGTTTACTCATTTCTTATCTCACCAACCTCAATATTTTTGTAATTTTCTCATGTCACGTGCCACGCTATCTTACACCATAGGATACTCGTATGGTATACCATGTCCATGGGGTGAGTTGAGAACCGTGTGACAGGTATTACGTAAGTGGTTGCACCCCCCATCCCTCTCAATGGTGGCACTGTACTCTACAACCACATAGCCGTATCCCCCGTTTGAACGACGTACTGTAAGACTACCCTCCACCCCATAGGAGCCCATGCGTTACTATGTATGTTATATGGTATATGGTATATGGGGAAGGGGGGGGGGGTTGAAGGGGATTCAGAGGGTAGTAGCCAGGATCGACACTCGGCACGCGCCATTCTCAACACAATGGCCAGCCATCTGCACTCTTTCTCACAAAAATCAAAGTCGAACGGAACGACCGTGCATGCCAACCCCCTTTTTACAGCAACCGATCAACCACCATCATCGGCACTGTAACCACCCTCCGGCCGTCTCTCTCTCTCTCCCTACCGTAATCTCAAGTACTCTCGATACCACCCTGCCAAACATTACGAGAGTACTTGTTACACTATGAACTCGTGAGAGTTATCTGGTTACTTACACACTGCATGGATGTTCGAGGGTGGCTGGTACGAATTTTGAAAAAAAATTGTGTACAGAGGCAGAAATGACAAAATTGTTTAAATAAATTTTTTTTATTTTTTATACTTTATATATCACGTTTAATTTTAATTTTTTAAATTTATTATTATTATGTCATTGTTAATCAATGGCAGTCATATGTATATATCTTTATAATCGTCCCATGTGCTCCCAGTGGCACGAGCAGCTGTGTACAGGTTACCGGGGGTAGTTTTTCCTACCCCGTCGCGGACTTTTGGTCCAGCCAGCTGAGAGAACGTCTTGCTAGACAGTAAAGGCGAATCAAGGCAGTCAGGAGTTTGTGGAACGATGACGATACGCGAACAGTTCGCAGCAGTCCCAGAGAGACGCCGCGACACTTTTGGGCCTTATAGCGTATACGCCAGTCGCCTTTTGTAGGAGTACACCCTCTCGAGGAGGGTGGAACAATCGCGTGCGAAGAAACCAGCCCTAAGGGGCCCAAAAGAAACTCCACGGGCCACGATTAAGTCAAACGACAGCTGATCCCGTACAGGGGGAACGGGGCCTCTATAAGGCCCCATAAGTCAATAAGTACGTTGGCCTCGCACGATTTTTCTTAACGTTTACCACCACCACCCCCCTTCACATATGTACGCGTCACACTCTTCACCCCTCCTACTGCTATTATACTCCCTCGTTGTATGCACTACGTAATCTCATATATTATCACGTATTTAATTAGATGGATTAATTTTTTTTTCTATAACACCAATTATTTATTTTCGGATAATTGTCTTTTTTTATTTTCTGGCATTTTTTTCTTCTATTTCTCACACACCGTTTAGGGTATCGATTAGGGATTTGTTTTGTATGGTAGGTTGTGTTCCGGAAGCTGAATGAGGGAGAACCAATGGAATTTTGGGGTTTTTGAATATTTTAACGATAGGCAGTTGTGGGTGACTATGTCAGCTGGCAATTGTACCAATTGTCCATAATATGGTTCCAAAGCCCATTGGGCTATTTAAATTTTGATAAAATCCTAGCGATTTAATCCTCTGATCTGATACAAATTATGATTGGTTTATGAACGCACTTGTTTGCCATCTGTTTCTCGTAAAGGATCACGTGAATTGGGATTCTCTCGGAAAATTTTATTATGTCTTCATCTCATAAATTATTGTTGATACTGAAATATAACACGCCATTACATTTATTGTATATTTCGAAAATCACTAATCCACCGACACTACCAACCGTCTTCGTTCGTTTTCAATCTTATAATTTTCCCAAATTTTACAATCGCACCGAATTTCACTATACTTTATTACCTCTTACTTGCAAAATGCTATTTTGCGTTCTCTATCGACATTGTCCTTCGTTGTGACAGGATTAGTAGGACAGTTATTAAGTAACTTGTTATAACAACGGTCCCATATAGAAACAAGTCAAAGTAGGTCCCAAAATATGATGGGACTTATATTAGGTAGAAAGCGGTGAACCTTAAGCCGGATTTACGTTTAAGTGCGGTAAGGCGCCAGGGAACACCAATTTATATAAAATTTGAATTTTCCCTCTTTTTTCCTGAAATCCAAAATTTTTTGCTTGTAATTAAAAAAAATTTATTTTGTAAAATCAAAATTCCCACGATATCGTCACCTTGTAATGACTTTTCCAAGGGACTATTTTTGATTTCGAAAAATCGTAAGCGCCTATTTTTTTTATTTTCAAGAAAATCGTATCCAGTAGCTACGATACGTCTTGTACTTTATATCCATGTGATAAATTCAAAAGGGGTAGCTCGCTCTTATTTTTTTTATGATTTTCACGCTCTGATCCGGGGGGGGGGAGGTGCATTCCAGTTTTCTAGGGCGGGTCGATAGGTCAATAATCGGAAGTAAAATCTCTTCCCCACTGGTTCACTACCGGATTTATTCACACGCTCGTCTCCGATCGATTCTACCCACTGAAACTTACACGGGATTGGTCCATCCTCATAGAGCAGTGCTGTGATTGGCCATGAAAAGCCTCGACGAAGAAGATCCCAACGACCGCGTACGGGACCCCAAAAAAGATTCACACGGGCCTGTCTCCGCGCGTCGTACAACCCCCATGGAAAAGTCTACTCGTTCCCGTAGACTTTTTCCCATGCCGAGCAGATGACGAACCTAACCGAGGAATATCTTAAATTTGACCTCCACTCCGCCATTTTCTCCCCTAGCGAGTTGAACGTCTCGTATGGTCTTCGTCCCTTTGCTATTTTTGATCTACTCCCCACACGTATATGAAACACGCGTTTCCCGTAATTCCCATCAATTAAATATAGTTAAAAAATAAAAATTTAATTTGTCATCCGATCAATCGTCGATCACTTGTCAATAATTATTTGACGCTTAAGATATACGAAATAATCATAACTTGATTCGCTTATCAGCACTTTTCGTGTTATCTGGGTCAGTTCGTTACGAAATCATTCCAAAGGAATTTGACAGCTCGCAATTGGCCATTTCTTAATAATTAGGAAATCTGCTGAAACGACTGTTCGTTTCTGAATCGTTCCG
The DNA here is from genome assembly GCA_030142655.1 of Trachelus tabidus. Lineage (NCBI taxonomy): Eukaryota > Metazoa > Arthropoda > Insecta > Hymenoptera > Cephidae > Trachelus > Trachelus tabidus. The sequence continues at coordinate 2,660,025 of JARQTI010000393.1, read as the reverse complement.
GAAGTCTCTAATGTGTTGCTATGACAAAAAGATCTACCAAGGGTCTTACAAAGAGAGGAGATAGGGTCGCGTAGAAAATAAATGAAGTACACTTAGAGCCCAAGTTAAGACCGTTAGCACCGTCCATCAAGATCTTTTTTTTTTACAGAAACCTCATGTCGTTAGAAATTATACGCAGGAAAAAACAAAGGAGTAAAGAAAAAAAAAATCACAAATGGCGATCATTTGCATGTAAGGAATAACACGGATATATATATATATATATATATATATACTACCTGAATTGATTAATCAAATTTCCCGTTGATGACAAAAAAAAAAGGGGAAAGAGAAAGGAAAAACGAAGAAGCATCCCTGGACCATTAATTCCTGGGTAACCCCTAGGGGTAAGATATATTTCTCAAGGGGAACAAAATCAAGGGTGTTACAAAAGCAGGGTGCGGCCACGAAAATCATGTTGAATAAAAATTTCAAAAAGTCTCGTTTCAAGGTTTAAAAATCGTTGTAAGCGGAAACTTGATTTTTTTTGGTTAAATCCCATGAAAATACCCACCCCCGTGCGTGGGTGGGGGGTTGGTCCTGTGTGGTAGGGTACCTGTTTCCACGGATGTACACTGGACCGACTAAGTATGTACCTGCCGTGTGAAAATCCTGGAAGAATGCGAGGGTGGCCTCGCGCGATCAGGTGGACCATTGTGAACCCTAGAGTGAAGAAAGAGCGAAGCAGACGACGAGGAGGCTAGGGCTAGTGAGATGAAGGAGATGTAGGTGGGCGGGGGGAAGAAGGGAAAAAAAGAAGTCTAAGGCCCTTAACGGAGTGAGTTGGTACCTGCCGCAGTATGTCGTTCTCTCTCTTCTCCAGTCAGAGACCCTTCTGGACTAGACAAGAAGGAAGATCCTTGCTGGACAGGAACATTGACTGCTCGAGGGGAAGTAAAACATGAATGCGAGCAATTTGTCGTTACTTTTGGGCCTTATCGGGAACGATAATACAGTGGCTATGGTTATAAGCTGTGACAAATTGAAATATTAAAAAAGAAGTATTTAATTTTACCTGGAAAATATTTCATTTATTTCCTCGAAGAAATTC